>JAHLKC010000043.1:0-264852 GCA_025449115.1 Chytridium lagenaria
GCACCACCTGACACCCCAGTTCCCCCCGTCCCTGTCCCCCCCACATGCCCCGGCTGCCATAACCGCCTGTGCTTGCATTTGCATCTGCTGCTGTCTCGCGGCCTGGACCATCATCCCCACAATAACCCTATCCCTCCCAGAGCCAGTCGATCATGCGTCAACTGCCTCCTCTCAGCCTCGAGCTCCCCTCTCTCTGCCTCTACAACCTCGTCAAGCTCCAGAAAATTGCTTCAACCTCTGCGAAAACAATTGCCCCTCCAATTGGTGATACCTCATCCTTCGTAGCCGAGCCTCCTTCCCCTCTTCAGCAGTCTCAACGTCGTCGGCTCAAACAGTTCATCATCCGTTTTCACTTCCCGTTTCTTTTCCCTACGATCTCTGCATGCGCCTTCTCCTTAACAACCTTTGCTTCCCTCAACGTCTCCTCCGCCCACCTCCGTCCCCTCACCTCCTCCACAGCCTGTATAGCAGCCTTCGCTGCAACCCTCCCATCTCAGGTTTCACTAACGCAACCATCAGCGCTGCAATTCCCAAACCAGGATCTACCCCCTCCGAAAAAACTGTCCCTCTCAACTTGAGCGGCATAGTTGACGCCCGCATCTTCAACCCCGCATCCCCCGTCTCCTCTGCAATCAAAATCGACCAGATCTCCAACAGTCCCATCAAGCCCCCCGGCACATGTCGCTCTTCAACAGGAAGCTGCAAAAAGCACACAAAACATTGGTCCTTGCTTCGTGTCCCCACATGCTCGGAGATCCGTGACCAATCTTCATCATACACTTCAACACCCTCAAGAAGAAGATATAACTCTGCCTCGCTCCATGGAACATCGTCATCAAGGTAAGCGTGGTAAGCAGCGGAAGAGTGCAAACGCTGTTCATTCGCAAAGTTGTCGATTTTAACAAATTCGCTAGAGATCATAGCCCCAGGGAAGCGACCATCACTGAAGCAGGCGGCACAAACGTTTAAGCTTGGGTTTCGCACAGAGTGGTAGAAAAAGGCTGTACAGTCTGCAAGGCATGTATGGCATGTCCGTTTCACACGCTTGGCCGGCGGTGGATACGAAAGGGATGTGGAGGACGTGGCGCGATATGTGGATGTGGAAGGGAGGGCAGAGACAGAAGAAGAGGTATCATCCTCGGCACTTCTTTTTTGTGGAATGATCTTATCAGCAGGTTTTGGTATTAGAGCACCAGCTTCCGGCACTTTTGATGGAACCTCAATATTAACTTGATGTGGTTGCAAGACTTCACGGGTGAGTGGACCATGTGCGGATGAGGGAGGCTTAACGGCAACAGCAGTAATTCGAAAGTGATTTTTAAAGTCTGGACCGATAAAAGTTGGTTTATCCCCAATACCTGGTCGTGAATCAATCTCAGGCTGGCGAGTAAGGAGAAAATACTGTCAGTAAATGATGTCGCGAAAGGCAAGTATGTGGCTCCGTGATGCTTAACGCAGGAAGCCTAAACATACCTGATAGTTGATCAGCCCCCACTGCTCCAAAAACGCATGAACTCTAATGATAGAACACACATCTCCAGTCAAATTCCTTCTGCAGGCCGTAACGGTAAGATACTCTCCCGGATTCAAGCGATACGTATTCACCATAAAATTCCTATACTCGATATAGGTTTCAGGGCTCTTGCTCTTGTTGCGATTATTAAAAAATTCGGGAAGTCCCCTTCTCTCAATATCATGGATGGATGAGAGAGAGAACCACGCCGAATAGGATGGCACAATGATCTCAAGGAGTTGAGAGGGAAGAAATTTAGCACCATGACCGGCGTCGGAAATCCGGCCAGCGACACTGACTGAAACATTGGCGGCGGCGTTGTGATTATTGTTTACTGGCTTGGCGGTTTGAAGGGCTGAAGATGTAGAAGATTAGCGAATGTGAAAAGGCTCGGCAAGAGGCATCGAATGAGGAGTTGGGCAATATGTTCTGCCCCCATTGCGGAAGTCCAGGAAGCTCTCAATTATCTTGTCCCCAAGCAGGTCCCTCTGCAGCGCATCATCGAAGATTGTCAACAGCAAGCTCCATCACCGTTTCCAGTAAGTTCTCAGCCCTTTCGACTGTATCCGCATTTTGTTTCCTCTTCAGTCATTATGTCCGAGTTCTACTGATTTCTGAAGATGCAATTGGATGTGCAGAAATCCGAACAACGGAAGCCCGACTAAAAATAAAAAGTAGAATGAACACCCACCCATGCCATCCCTAGAATCAGTTGTCATAACTTCCAATATTATGCCCTTTGAATGCGCAGTCTTATTCCACAAACAAGGCTCTTATGAATTCAAAACTGTTCAATGAAAGACCGAGAATCTTGAAGGAATCTCTCCAGCGTCGAGCAGATTTACAAATCTCGTCTCTCTACCCACGCAGGCTATCTCCGCGAAAGTTGCGTGAAGCAGGTTGTATAAAGAGCGATGCTGTGGTTGCAGATGATGGTGAAGATGGCTGTCCGTTGTCGTCGGAGGTCCTTTTTTTGCAGCAAATTGAAAATTTTCAAAATAATTTTCAACTTGTTTGGGGATTCTGTTGAGGTCATCCATTTCCCATAGTGGGTACAGAGGTCGTCGTCAGTGGGCATTTGGATGTGGGGAAAGATGTGAAGGAGAATGCTTGCTGGATGTAAGACGGCGTAGCGACTCGTGGTTGGTGATGATACCGTGGTTGTCAGAAAGTGGGTGGTTACGGATGCTGCTTTGTGGAAAGTCTGACAACTTGTACTGTGCTTTGTGCATTTGACTGACTCATGACCATTGACGGGGGTTACCTGAATACCTTTTGACTAACGAGCTCCAAGTTCTTTCATAATTCAGGAAAATTGGTCTCACTGTGAATGTAGATGCCGTGCAGTAAATAATGGCCGTGTCATCATGACGGCTGTATGTGGTTTTTGTTTTGATTTCTCTTAAAATATTTGAGCAAAACCTACCCTCCCGTTCCTTTCAATAAAAGCTTCTGTAGAGGAAGATGTCATCCGATGCCGCGCTACTAGACGACGCTTTTAACACTTTTGATGATCTCACTGAGGAAGAATGGCGTCTGGCAGACCAGCATGTGACTGAAAGCGAAGGCACAGCAGACTCACAGATAGAGGAGTCGAGTGCCCAGGAAACTGATGTTCATGCACTCACAAGCACTCGTAGAAGCAAGAGAAAGAGGCATCATACCAATACATACCATGATATTCATGCCGACTCGTTCGAACCACCTTCAACTCCACACAAAACGTCAAAACTTAGAACACCTCTACCTGTACCGTCAGCTCCTCTCACTCCCAAAGCAACCCCAAAGCGTTTAAAGTTGGAATGGAATTCATTCAACGAACTGACCACATCTTTGGAAAAGGGACCTACACCAACCCCGCCTCCAAAATCCATTCCATCGTTACTTAGAAACGCACAACCACCATTGGATAACTCCGCAGTGTTTGGAGTAACTCGGTCTGCTGTTATGTGTATGTACGCGAGCCTTTGCGCTATGCGACGGATACCATGTGAATGGAGAGAGGGGTTGGCGTTCGGTAAAGCTATTGAAGAAAAGTGAGTGTTTCCGTACTAAGATATCACCTAAACTCACTCTCCTTAAAAGACTTTTAAACCTCACACCGGATAAGATACCTGAAGAGAGCGGCTCGGAAGATATGATGAAAGTTGAATTGTTTGGAATTAACGTGAAAGCCGTTCGAAAAGAGGGTGACGCGTTGCTTTTTCGAGTTCATGGACTGGATGGCAAAGAAATTGATAGTATCGCAATAGAATGGTAAGTAATTCTTGCCGTTTCTAATTCATCATTAAATTATAATTCTTATAAGGCAATTGCGAGAATCTTTTGGCGGAAGGTTCAAAGATGTTCGGCAAGCTATTTCCTCCCTTGTAGCCTTACTTCCCATGGTGGTTTTGGAGACTCAGAATATAGCTCTCCTGGGTTTGATATTTATGCAAGAATCACATGGAGATGAAATGCAGTGGAATGAAAGGGGGACATTGGATTTGCGAGCAATTGAAAGAATTCGGGAATCATTTCTTAACACAGGGGCGGTTGAAGGCCTACGATTGTGAATATACGACGCAGAAGCAAAAATCTTTTCGCAATATATATAGTGCAGTAATATTTATTACCCAAGTATGTATTAGAAAATAATATTATGGGTTGTTATCAGATAATAAGGTAAAACTGAAGAAAAAATAATGATAAGATAGGGGGTTACTAAACACAATTAGATAGCATAAGTACAGTCCACATAGAAAAAGGTGAAAATATTTTATCCCTTCCACTCCCAGTTCTTTAACACATTGATTGAGGCTTCATTATACTCAGCCGTAGGGTGAGAAGCCAAATATTTATCCAACTCATCGTCAAACTGCTTTGCCAAAGACTTCAAAACCGCCTCGTTTTTCCTTATAACCACAAGTGGCGCCGAAGGAGCAGGAAGATCAGCAACGGTCCCTTCAAGCGACAACCCTTCCACTGCGAGCGCTCCCGCCATTGCAGTCATCATCCTTTCTTCAGCAATGTCCCCTTCACCATTCTCCGATGTTGCTCGGTAATGTAAGCTTCAGGTAACGGTCCTGGAAGGACCCTTCGTATTGTGCCGAATGAACCAGATCCCACAGGTACAGAGGTACGGTCGGGCTTTCTACCGACTTTGACGTTTTTGGACTTGGCGTCTTCGAAGTGGAGGGACTTTTGAGCCAGAGTAAGGAGTGTATATGCTGCAATAGTCACCGCCACCGTCTGTGAGAAGTGCGGTTGAAACGGGAAGGTTGAAGCCTGGCAGGATATCGTCACGGCTGACCGCGACATTGACTTGCGAGAAAGGTGGGAGCTGAGCGGTGCCAATGTATTGAGTGGTGATGTTTGGGTGGGCCTTTTGCCAGAGATACCAGTATCGGTCTAAAGGATGGTTAGCATCGCGGCAACACCAAAGCAACACACAAGGTTGAATATCCACGGCAACTTACCAACGTTCGCGTGAAGCATAAAGAACAGAGGATCATTTGGCGACAAGTCAATAAAAAACAAATCTGTACCAAATCCCCCGGTGTAATAATGCACAATGTTATGTGCAGTTTCTAACGGACCCGCGAAACTCGCGAAATCCGGTGTATTATTCGTCAATGGTGCGATAATGGATGTGTCGTAAAGAGTAAAATCATCGGTATAGTTTCGGGTCAGGCAAAGACCGAAATACGATGTCCAGTTTCTCGCAAAGCCACCAGTGACGCAAGGTACACTTGCGCTGGGATCTCCACGTGTACCTACGCCGAGAGGTGAGTCGGAAAAGATGTCTGTGTTGGCGAGAGGGTTTTGGCCATCGTGGCCCCAGTCCCAGAAAGGAATTGTGACGGAGCTGTCAACAAGCTGGAGGAGGGTCTCAAGTTTCTCCAAGAAGTATCTGTGCCATGGAAGGAAAACAGGCTGAAGAAAGGAATTAGATAAGGTTAAATGACATAAAACTAAGGCTTTAAATAACTTACCGCCTGATGAATGTACGCAATAGCAATAGAATGAATGGCCACAAGGTCATCAAACAAACTTCTCCTTCCAGCTGTTGAAGGCATCTTCCTAACTTCATTAAAAGCATTGATAAACCTCCGTTTCTCATTATCCGTCATATCTCTCCATTCCTTCCTTACGGAAAGCTTCGTGCAAGGCGTTACAGAGTTTGTTTTGCGAAAGACGTATGGATTGAGTGGTGTAAATAATTGACCTGAAGCCACAGAGCATGGCCTATTGAAGACATGTCAGCACCGCGAAAGAGGATGTTATGATTCAATAAACGTACTGTTGTTCGACAGCGGTACCAGAAGTATGATTCTTCAACCATGGATTCGTTAAGCTGAGACATTTGTATGAGTGTCCGGCAATAATCGATCCGTTCTTCTGTGGCATCATCAATTGGTTTGAGCGGCTTCCGCAAGTCCAAGTCTGCAAGATTTACTTGTATTAGTCTCTTTGTTATTCCACTACCAGATAAAATAAAACCTCACCCCTAGTTGCACACCATCAGAGGTATCAGATCCTCCAAAATCAGCGCATCGCGAGTTATTGTAGTTCAACAACTGCCCGAACGACAATGTCCACCATTGAGCCGATTTAGTGACATCGCACGTGTTAGCCACAACAGCTCCGTTTGGGCTAAGGTCCCAGCAGAGTGGCGGATAATCTGACGTAAGGATTGGACTGTACGATGATGATAGTGATAATTGCTTTGCACGGGCGAGATGTTGAACAGTTGGTTCTGTTGATTATTGCAAGGCCTGCATTAAAAGAATAATAAGACTGCGCATTACATATATAATACACACCATTGCCCTAATTCTTTTCCTGGCGAATGAACCACGTTTCCAGAAAGGTCCAAACAATACCCTGTAAGCAAGTTCGCGAGACTTCCCGTGAAATCATCCTGCACTCCGTTCGTCGGCACAAAAATCTGCGACGACGCTTTACTCACATCCGTTTTACAATCCGAAAACTGCACATGTCAGCATACGCCTCAACGAAGTAACACTTACAATCACATCGGCATTGACTCTCGGATCCGCATTACCAACACGATCTCCCTGCACAACATCAAGGCAAAGTAAAAGGTCGGAAGTTCGAATCGATAACCCTGATCCAAAGGGTACAATCGCAAATGTCTGGGATGGGGATGCATCACAATATTGAATGTCAGCCCCTGCTTCCACGACCGGCCGATCTCAAGCATAGACCTCCCGGCGTTTCAATCTGGCCAACGGTAATGACAGCGGGTGTGACCGAGAAAGTATGCGTTTGATTCATGTTTGACGTGCAAGACCTAAATGAAAATAAGTATTGGCTCAAATCAAAATGACCTTGCTTACCTTTGCTGCAAGGTTCCTCCAACTTGTCTTGGGCCTGTCGAAAAGTCAAGGCAGAGGCCTGAAAGCACGGACTTGACCGAAAACGCATTTAACAACGGTGAGCCGACCAACGTAAACATCTGATTCCTCGGATCCATCGTGGTCTTACACTCCCACACCTGAATTTTTGTCAACATCCTTCGTCTATATCAAACATAACAACGCTAACTCACCCAACACCGGCACCAACCGTACGATTCATATTCAGCAAATCCAGGCAAGATCCATCATTATATACCCTGATTCCGCCAACTCTGCCCTCCGAATTCACCGTAAAGTTCTGCGACGACAATGTTTCGTCGCAGTGTTGAAGGGTGATGGGGATACCGTATCCTGGATTCTCCCAACAAAGTCCATCGGAGGTCTTGATCTGGATGCCAGAGATACTTGATGGAAGTGCGAGAAGGGTGATCATCAATGCGAATGACATGGTGATGCGGGCTGGTCCACATCTACTTGAAGTGAATCTTGGAAACATCTTGATGTTGTCACGGTTGATGTCAACGAAGCGAGCTCGTGTGTCGTCCTAATGTCAATTGGAAGTAATCCTGAAGCCTCCGCAACGCCAAAACAATGTCAACGGCGTCGTGGGTCACAGAAGGTAAACAAAGGTGGGGTTGTCTGGGGAAGGGATTGAGCTCACACCAGCCCATTTATTTTGACCTGTATAACAAGGTTTAATTTATTTCATAGTCCGCTGGGTGTCTCCGCGGCTGCCGTAAGTGTTAGTCAAACGTCTATTGGGCACAACAAAGACACGACAAAAATTAATTAAAACTCCGTTTTGCAGGTAGTGTAAAACTCAGAAACAACCTTTGTTCACAAAACTCAAGTCATTTCATATAACCTCGGAACAAAACAAGAAACGTTTACGTATTAAATAAAAGAGAAGGCGTCACTGAACCACAGCACATTTTAGGGGAGGCAAAAAAAGAATAAGAATTGAACAGAAACTCCCAAAAGGCGCTTTCCTCGTAACGGCACCGGCATAGAAAGAAAAGGGCAAGCGGGAGGGGGTTGTTGGAACATTCAAAGAACACACGGAGTTAAAGGGACTGCAATGAACAAATAAAAAAGAACTTTCTGCGGGTCACGAAATGCTAGCAAATAGAAAGAGGTTAAAACAGAAATATTAAAAAAACGAGCTCGCACATAAACAGAAAAAGAAAGAAAAATAATGGACTACCAAACTTAAGAATAGTCTCGAAACGTATAAAAAGAACTACAATAAAAAAACCCAGCAACAATAGATACAGAGCACGCTATCTTGCTTCACATTGAAAAAACGGAGTTCACTCTGCCCTCGCCTTGCCCTTCGCCTCACGCTTGGCCCTCCTCGTCTCTTCATCCGTCTCATCGTCCTCCTCCGTCTCTTCCTGCTTCACCATGACAACCTCCCCAGCTTTCCTCGCATCTCCATTAACAACCCCAAGCCTCCTCAAAGCCTTAGGACTCGCCATCCCCACCTCATCCACCACAATCTTCCCAAGCGGCACCTCATCATCACTCTCATTCGTCCCCAAAAGCGTGGCAGTGGCAGCCTCACGCGGAACTTCCACTTCCTTCTTAACCACCGGGCCAGCCGGTGTAGGCGGGGGCCCACTGAATTCTCGAACCTTTTTGTTAAACGTGTCGAATGCTTTTCGGAATGCACTTGTACCAGCATTACGCTCTAACGAGGGGTTGGAAGTTGTGACAGCGGCAACGGGGGAGGGTTGAGATGATGACGTATTTCGAGGAAGCGATAGGTTTGGGGAACTCGGCGCGGACGTAGCGGGTGAGGCTTCCTTGGACCCAACGGTTGCCATCCTCCCAAACAATTTCTTCCCAAACGCGTTCGCCTTGGGTGACAGCGGGGTGGGGTTATCAATTTCCACCTCCTTGGCTTCAATCTTCGGGGTAAGCTGGGGTGAAACGAACGAGGACGGAGGGGGTGTAGGGAAGTAAGCAGTCTCAGGTTCCTTTCGAGGGACGGGAACAACGGCTGTGGCGATAGGTGCAGGGACGGGGATGACGGCGGGAGAACGATGAGGAATAGGGGTTGGGGCATCTTCCTCCGAATCAGAATCCAACGATTCCCTGTCGTTCACTGATACGATGGACACACCATCAGCGGGGCGACGGTTAGACGTCGATGGAAGTGGTGGTATTCCAGAGGAGGACATTGGAGTAGTGGAAGGTGCAGATGCGTGCCGAACAGGCGGAACAGGAACGCCGGATTGCTCTTGAGTGTAAGTCCCAGAAGACGACGCTGTCAGGATCGATTGTGGGCTGTTAGGAGGGACGGAGGGCCTGAAAGAGGCCATGGTAGGTGCAGGAGACGTTGAACCAATGGTAATAGTTGCGGGTACTGGTTGAGGGCTTGGCTTAGGAGTGACGGGCTGCTCTTGAATCGAGTTGGCAGACCCAGCACTAGAGTAAGTTGCGGGCTCTTCCACTTGCTTGCTCAAAATTTCAATGGAAGGCTGTGCTTTCAAGACCGCAGACGCAGTAGGTGCCGTTGGAGTGTGCGCCGAGATAGGTGACTCGGTAGTGCGAGCAGCCACCCTTGCGAGTTCGTTCGAAGCTGCGGCAACCGACGTCGGGCTGATCATGACCTGTTCATTTTTAATGGGCTCTGACACGTCTGTTGCGCCTTTACGGAACATGGAGGCAAGCGACTGAGTTTTGTCCACTCTGACTGACGGTACAAGTGTCAGCGAGGCAAGAAGGTTAGGCCCAGTGAGTGAAGATGAGGATGACCGCCTCCGAGTCCCACTCGAAGACCTCTTTCTTCCTTCATTACCACCATTATCTGTAACATTAACCGTCTCGGAGCTCGCCATCTTCTCCTTCTTTCCACCGAACAAAGACGAAAAGGCGAATTTAGATTTTTCCTTCTCTTTCTCCGGAACATTTGTGACGGCCCTAATCGTGCTTGACGTGGATACCTCCGAATTCCTCCTCTGCCCACCAGACGGCATTCTAGCCCCGACACTACTAGATCTTGAAGTTCGTGAGGCCTTGGAGCTAATGGATGCAACATCCGCGTCTCTTCCACCCGTTGACGGCCTTGACTGAGATAAACGAGATGCAGGTTCAGGTGCCTGGATTTGCACCCCAAAAGTCGCGCGCCCTCTAGGTTCGGCAGTGGACTTAGAAGACTCAGTTGTGTCATCAAAAAGCGAGTTAACAACACGCTTCTGATCAGCAATAGAAGGCGTTCGACTACGTTGCTTCAAATTGGGTGATTGAACATTGGAAGAGGGTCGTCGGCGATCGACCGCCATCGATTGACGAGGGGTACCAGGGGCGGGCATAGACGGTGATGACGGGATGCTTCTGGATTTGATAGGAGCAACGTCAGGACTCTGGGGTGCAAGATCTGTAGTCGAACTGCCTCGAAGAGTAGGTCTCCTGAGATGAATGGCATCATCAGGAGAAATAACAATGCTCTCATCATATCCTGAGAATCTCACGAGCGAGCCACTACGGGTTGCGAACCCAGGTTTCATCGCGTGACCTGCGGGGCGCTTAATATGATCGCTAGGCGGAGCGGATGGGATGTATGGGCCTGATGATCCTTTGCGAATAGATTCTTCTCCTCCTGAAACGTCAGAGTGATGTTGGTCAGACGATGGCTGATTAACGACTTGAATAATTGCTGGGGAAGGAGGTGGAGTTTCAACCATGCCTGCCTCCATGGCCTTCTTGGTGATCTCAAACACGTCATCACTACCTGGCCCATATGGAATCGGAGCTTCACGTTCAAAGTCTCCATGCCCGTTCAAATTTCCAGTGCTATTCGATTTTGGCCTTGAAAGCGATGACCGTAATGGTTGTCCGTTCGGCCCCATGACATTCATAGGTGCAGAGGTGGATCGCGTCGAACGGATACTCCTTCCATCATCGTCATCGTCATCACGATAGGTACGACGGTAATCATCAGCATCGTCATAATATCCACCTCGACCACTCGTAGATTTTCTCCTCCCGTCATCCACGCGATTGGCAGCCGAAGAAGATCTTTTGCGAGATCCACCATCTCCAGGTGCCTTTGGACGGCTTGAGCCATTCGGTCTACTGCTCGACCTTGGGGCACGGCTATCACCAGGAGCCCTCGGTGTGGTGGTACGAGTTGATGCGGTAGAGCGGACAGAGCGTCCAGAGCGAACGGAAGCGGGTCTGTTCTTAGGAGGCCCACGGGCTTCGTATTCGTAATAGTCATAGTCCGCTCCACGATCCCTTGGGTCTCCCCTTCCCCGGGAAGCCGTGGATTCTCGCTCAATAGATCGAGATGGTGGCCTTCTTGAGGTTGTAGACTTTCGTCCTGGGTCCCCCCGCCGTTCGCCCTCACTGTAGAAGTGGACCTTGGCCGTGGACCTACGGAAGAATTTCGGCGCCGAGAGGTCGATCTGGCCCTTCTACCGTAATCACTGCTGTCATCTTCCTCGTCATCCAACCCAAAAGTTTCTCTGTATGCATCCTTTAATGCTGTAATCCATTGCTGATAGTCAGGCGAGGTGTCGCAAATGAATTTGAATTCCTGCTTGGTGCTAGTTCCAATTGTAAACTGGCAAGGAGCTCCAAGGTCTCCTTCGTCATGTATATAGGCAACTTTGGAAAAGTGAAGGTAGGTCCTTTTTGACGTTCCCAATATTAAAAGCGGATTACCTAGAGAAAAAAGGAATCCATTTGAGCTTTGATTAACCTTGAACAAAATAAAAACGTACCAGTAACGGCAGAAAAAGCTAGGTTTCCATACGCCACTACCTCTTTTTCTCTGACAGCCTTGCTTCCAACGGCCCCTCCTCCGGGCCCATTTGAGTTCGTTTCGCCCCAAGCTCGTCAAGCGACTTTAGCGACTTGCCTCTCTCCAATGTAGCCAGCTCATCTCTAATGGCGAGAATGTCCTCTGTCGAAGACGGTTTGACCAAAAGCAAGTTTCTCCTTGATTTCCCGGTCAATCGCTTTTGAGTGACAACGCCTTTACGAGAATGGCATCGAGACCAGAATTGTTGTTGCTACCTTGGGCGGTCGGGGTGGGAGTTGAAGATGCATTTGTGGTTGGATGTGGGGAAGGTGAAGGAGTTGGAGAGGAGAGACTGGGTCCCCGAAAGGTTGCCGGACTACCATTGACAGTATCCATGGATCTGATGTCCTTTGTTTAAGACCCTAAACACCTTATTCCTTTCGCAAAAAAGGATAGCAGTTAAACGGACCCTTACTGCACCCTTTCTATCAAGCCTGCTGTCGTTTGGCCTCAGAAGCCGGCTTCTGAAGACAGTAGATGCTTTTATTAAATAGGAATGCTATCCTTGCGGACAAAGTAGCCCTTTTTCCCCCAAAGTCTATTCTTGTTGAATTTCAGTTCAATGTTGAAGGGTTGTATATTGACGTTCGTCGTCGTCGTCGTCGTCGTCGTCGTTTTGGTTGTTCGTTGTTGGTTGTAGATGGAGACGGGTCTCTACAGGATGGTTTCTAGTGTAACCGTTTTAGAACCCCCCTTTTTTTCCTTGCACAATAATTTTTTTTTTCTTTGCGACTTTGATTGGCGCAAGTAAAACAGTACAGCATCTATCCAAGAAGGAAAAAAAGTTGAAGTCCCCCCATAGACAAAGAAAAAGTTACAAAGTAAGGCGCTACGAAGCTATGTACAGCGCGCCATTATAATAATACGTCCTACTGTTCACAGTTAGTGGCTGTCAATACTCTGCGCGACTTACGCGTGCGGGTTCTTTCTGATCGACGTACAGTCAGTGCGTTAACAGCTATAGTTCCGCCAATACTGTTTCCAGTAGCTGGGTTTCAGCTTTAAATTTATATCTTTGCCGGATATTATATTAACCTAGAGTGAGTGTATTAATGTACTTAAATTCGGCCTGTTCCTCGACCTCATTGGATAAACTCCACAAGCGGGGCCGTCATCCTTATACGAAATGTGCACAGCTAGTTTGCATGTAACAAAACTATTATTTGTGAGAGCTTGAGAGTTTTGCTAACTCTTGAGTGGTAGATTATGTTTAAAATGATCAATTAACGTATGTATGAGAAGAAAGGAAGTAAATACTCAAAGGGCGTATGGTTGCAGAACAAATAGAGCTAAAACTTGGATGCTAATTAGGTACACCCGCGAATGTTTAACGCCACTTTAACTATCTCCTGCGAAGATTGCTTTGTATTAATTTTATGAGCAAAGTGTTTTCCGAACCCTCCGCACTATCAGCTTATATAGATTATCTTCTGTTTGCTTCATTTAAAGGATGGTGAAATATATCTACGTACTCATCGATGCGATGGGTACCAAAAATAGAGGCCATGAGCATAAGGCGACAGCGGAGTGAAGATTTATAGACAGAGGTTAATTGATACGTATGTACGCATAACCTTTCTCCTTCACTACTTTTTCTTTATTCTTGCTTATTAAATATGTTAAATTCTAAACTTTACAGCACATTTGCCGTAATTTACGCAACAACAGTTTTGTAAGTTTTTTGGACTCAGCAGGTTAAAGTAATACATATTTTCTGTAGTCTTTTGCAGTTTTTACCTCAAGTCTTACGCCCACTTGTCTGAAGGTTACGGTAACTTTTGAAACATACGGCCGTTGTAAGCAGTGAAGAACGGGGTTGAAACCGGACTTTGCACCAATCATGTTGAGCGCAGCCCAGCCAAAGTTCGGGCCACAAGATGGTCTGACATGAATATCATCAGGCTTCTCTTGTACTTGTTCTTATCCCTCATTTTAGCAACAGAGTATTGTCAGTCATGTACCTATACGCAGTTTGGAGTTTGAAGAGTTAAAGTGCATTGGCCTTTGATCCCACCCTCTTCAAATATTATTGAAATTTATGTAAGAAAGACGCGACGAACGTCTTTTGCTGTCTGGCGCTGGGGAAAGCTATTGAATGTAAATGTCTCCAAATATGCTAGCAACGTCCTTTACCCGTGCTTACTGTAAACGAAAATGTCTTAGCTGAGAGTGTAAATGTCTCCAAATATACTTTACCCGTGCTTACAGTAAACACTTCTTACGCCATCATTTGGGCGCAACGTGATATAATAGTTTCGCTATACTTTTTTTCTCTCACTTTTACCGCAGAATGCCCATTTTTTTGCGTTTGAAACGCTTTGGCACCTCCCTTCAACTTTTGAAAACTTGCTTGAAACCTTTGCAGTCTCCGTTGTCTGTGTTTCAAAAAGTGAAATTTTTGTTTCCTTCAAAAAGGTTTCGAATTCGGAGTTCAAACTGGCCCCTCATTCTACGCTCTCCGTAGTGAGAATCTTCTTCTTGCTGAATGTAAAACATCTCTATCCCTTGATGTATGCTTTCCTGTGTAAAACAATAACACCTGCCGAAGCCGAGCGTAGCTTCTCAAATCTGTACATAAGTCGGCAGAACTCCTTTCTTTTCCCTGTTTTCAAACCAAAACTTCAAGGCGCACCCTCACCCTTCCGTGGTGTGCACAATACCACTTCACGAAGAAAGTCGACGAGGTGGAGGGCACACGATCTTGGTAATCGCCGCGTTAGCACATCGAAAGACGAAACTGGATCATCATTTTGAAAATGGCTGACTTTGACTCGGGAAGCGAGGATGAAGACTTCATGGGATCAGGAAACCGGACGGGGGACGGTCTCTCACCTTCTCCTGCTAGCCCGTTGATCAACGATGATGGTACACCAGTCATAGGAACCTCTTCTGGACTTGGAAGGTCGGCGACATCCGCTTTTTTACGGACATGCTGTCAACAAGCCCAGGATGCAGAACTTAATGCATACTGAGCCATAGCATCATGATGCTTTCATTCAACCGATTCTAACATATCCTTTTTGAATCCTCTTTCACTCAGCAGCGTGTTAAAGAAGAAGCCAAAGCGAGCGAATCACAACGAGCTGGAACGGAAGCGACGGCACAGTCAACGACAAGCTCTGACACTTTTAAAGGACACCATCCCATCGCTAAAGATGGATAAACCCTCTACCATCCTGATCATGGAAAAGGCGAGAGAGTACATTCGTGAGTCCTCTAAGTCTTTGCTGTTTATTATTATTATAGAGTATACTGATTGTACTCCTCAGTAACATTACGAAAGCGTGTGGTTGACCTTGAAGCCGAACTGGAACGGTCTCGGCAAACGAATGTGCCTGGAGTTCCAACTGGAAACATGAGCAGCAACCACATCTATCAAGCGGGAGGGATACCTCCAAACCATACTATGTCACATCAAATGCAACTACAGCATGTTATCGGTTCTCCCCACCCGCAACATATGCAGCACCACCATAACTCCCAACAATTCCAACACTCAACTCAGCAGGGAATGGTACCAACACCCACCCTATCCACTGCGTCCCCTAATGTCCCGAATAGGGAACTTGGCAACATATCTCAAACCCCTCTATCCTCAACACCAACTTTGTCCTCACAGAATCTTCCTCAATCCAGCAATTCTTCCTCGATCGACACGAAAGGCTTTTGTCCGAGTCCACCCAACTCCACCTCCACTCCCACGCCCATCCCGATCACCCCTGTAGACTTTAGCCAGTTCCCACATACGGGCCACCCTTCGAATAGACCATCCCCGCCCACTCATACCCACTCCTCCGTCTCGACATCCTCGCCGTTTATCACTCAAGGCGCGCATACAATCAGAAATTCTGGTACGGCAGCACATCCTTCAGGAAGCACATCCGGCACTCTCGTTTCTCCGCCCATGCCCATCACTCATCCATCTGTTAAACGCACGCGTGCACTATCTAGCTTGCAACCCTCTCGATTATCGGGTGCCGAGCAGATCCCATTAAATGATAACGAGGATCTTCGAGCGAAGCTTATGCAAATCGATGGGTATTTCAGACAAATGTCATCGGTTTCACCGTCATCAGCTACATCAACTTCGTCGTCGTTGATGGCCGCAGCTGCGCCTTCCCACGGTACCGGAATGAGTCTCACCTCCACCGGAGGTTACCATACGGCGACAGGTGGGTTAGGATCCCCTGGATCTATGATTGTACAGGCGGACCCATCAGCCGACTTTACAAGGAAGAGAAAGCAAGAAGGGTGAGTTTTTACTTTTACTTTTTTTGTATTATTTTATCCATCCCTGTTAACAATTTTAAAGAGCTGATTTGGATAACCCGGATTCTATCAAGCGATTGGCAGGCGGGAAACATCAACGCCATTTGACACCAGTATCGGCTCAAAAACACGCCACATCAGTCACCAACGGGATCTACGACTTCAGCGGCTTCGACTGCCGCCTCCGCAAGCAACCTCTTCGGCAACTTCCACACCTGACGAAAACCTATGCCAGTGCCCTCAGGCCAGAATGCCCATTTTCCGTCTCATGCCTGAATACGCCATGAGTCTGCGTGGTGACATTAGTGAAGGTGGTAATATTTCCACTGCTGTTCCCACCGGCCACCTTCAGACTTTCATGGACCCCACATACCCCACATGGCGGGTACGCGTCACTGATGACCCAATCCCAGTGGTTTTCCAAGGCTCGCACCAGATGATGGCTCCGCATCATCCCGTTCCTCACGCAGGTGCTCCATCGTTCCATCCGTATCAAACAAGCCCATGGATGACGCAGCATCCTGGCTCACACCCAATTCAAGAATCCAAGGACCGTCCCCTCCCTCCATCCAAACCCAGAATCCGCGATTCTGCAATCTCAAACAACACAAACACCTCTAGTCCAGCCTCTTCTCTACCCTTTCGTGACTGTTGCCGATCCAATGCACATGAATATGAGCAATCCGTCGTCTTTGTCTTTTGCGTTTGATGGCCCAAAGGCTTATGGCTTAGGTCCTTCGTCATCTGAAAGCGTCGCGGGTATGCCAGATCATCACGGCGCTGATAATGCCATGATGGATGGAAATACGCCTAATGCTCAGTGGAGTATGACGGAGAGTGGGCCGAACCCCGGCAGCTACATATTCAGGTCAATGATGGGGCCAGGTGGAGATACGACTGGTGAGGGAAGCGGCGACGATACTCGGCGAGGTCCCTAGAAAAAAAATAGATTCAAAGACTTAGAATACCAGCACTATCCTGCTTTCATTTCTATTTATTTACCCATTTCTTTCTTTCTTTCTTTCTTGTTTTCTTTCTCATTCTTTTTCTTTTTTTTTTTTTTGTGTGTGGTTTGGGTTCAGAAGCTCTTGTAGATACCAGTCTTTTTCTTTTTGTGAATTTTTATTTTCGCAAACGCCATCGATATCTTCCACCCCCTTTCTTCCCCGCCTTTTGCTGTTCCTCAGTTTATTTCAGTATTCGAGTGCTTTCTTCAGGGTTACCCCCTCCCCATTTCCTCTCAGTTCCTATTTCCAGACTTCAACAACATTCCCCGCCTCTTTACCGTATTTAAGCATCGTACTTGAGCATGAAAGTGGAACATATATAGATTTCTTTCTTGCTTAAACGTTCATTTCTGGTTTTTTTATGTTGCTGTGCTTTTTTTTGTTGAAACATCCTTTTTGCTGAGAAGTCACATCCGGGTTTTTTTTTTTATTTCAGTGACTTTTTTCCCTTTTGTTGTCTCCATACTTTTCTACCCATTTTTTTGGGTGAATTCGGCCATATCCATTTTCGTCTGAGAACGTATTTTAAGAAAGAAGGTTCATCAAATTGTTTCTTTGTTTTAGGACAATTCACTTTGTCGCTTGAGACATCCAAAAACCCTTGCAGCCGTTCTAAAAAAAACAACAGAGCGATTGAGCATTTGGCTCTTGTAGGACTCGGGTGCTTAATAGGAGCGTAACGACATATGAGGCGTTGAGATCGCATATGCGAATGAGACGACTTCGATTTGATACACTTTGCTTTGGGATACTTTTAGTGGTGTTGGCATGCAGTATTCAGGTTGTATGCGGGATTGATGATGGGGAAGTGAATACTAGATGGTCTAGTGTAATTGTGACCGCTGAAGATGAGGTTTGTATGAGGTGTATCTAGATGAGCTTTTGGTTCTTGCATTGATGTCTGGAGGTGTTCAGTGTTTTTTTTAATTCTTGTTTTGCCTTCATTCAGATCAATACGGCGGTGGTTACATCGCGACTAGACGATGAAGTGAAAGCAGCACCTATAATCGTAGAGCGACAATAACGTCAAGTCAGGATGATTTTACAGTAACGACATTATCTCCTAGCGTCGAAGACACCAACCTGATGTATTTACACCCTGAAGATATAAAAGCGGAAGAACCACGAGCGAAATCGATAGAAGTGGATGTCAAGACCGAAACTCAAAGTGGACCTGTGAAATCGACAACGGCTACATGCTCTTCTCAGCGGACACTTATCGATGCGAAAAAGGGTGTTCCAAAAGAATACATTGCGGCCAAGGTGGTTGTAAAGGATAAGGTTGTTCGACCGGCCGTTAAAGATACCGGTGATGTATCTTCTGCTGATGCATCCATCAATGGGGAAATATCACAAGAATATTTAAACGATGCATCCATTCCGTCGTTGAGTACTTCGAAAGGTACCACCGTATCCACGCCAGTAATCCCTTTAGCTGCTGTGGATTCGACAAAGGAAGGGTCAATTGTGCAAGATGAGAAGACGGATACTGTTGAGCAGATTGTTGAATTAGGCGCGGGTGTGACTGAGGGCAACGCAATTCATACTTTAGCTTCCAATGATGTTGAAAACGTCAAATCCGAAGAGGTATGCATTTAGCCTTTATAAAACAAGTCTCCTCACGAGCTTTTCACGGCGTAGATTACCAACTCTTCTTCAACGAGATCTACTGAAGGGATAACGCCGGTGCCAAGTGTTCCTTCCACAGTTGCAATAAGCATAACGAATGCACCGTTAACACCAGAGGCATCATCAAGTATCGTCACGCCTGATAGTATAATACAGCCCACGCCAACAGTCATCGAAATTCCCACCTCAGCAGTTAAGCAGCCATCATCTTCCTATACAATCCCTTCTGCCTCCACGCCACCTGTTGCAACGGCCACACCACCAGAACCAGAACCTACACTCGATCCTTGCAGTTCTCAAGTCAAAAGCCTCAAAGAAAGATTTAACTATGCTTCTTTTGACTGTGGTGCTTTGATACTCTCAGTGTCGCCAGGTTCCTCCTCGGCTTCATCTATTCTCATTGGTAAGAAAGACGAATACATGTTGAGCCGGTGTATTTCACCAAGATCAACAGCAGGATCGCCTCTTCGGTTCGTCACTATTGAGTTGTGCGATAATATTCTTATCGATGTGCTCGCTTTGGCCAATTTTGAGTACTTTTCAAGCAACTTTAAGGAGTTTAGAGTTCTTGTTTCGGAAAGATATCCCCCCAAAGACAATTGGAAAGAGTTGGGTACTTTTCTAGCTGCGAATGTCCGCGGAATTCAGGTGAGCTCTTGCTTTATTTGCGTGAGTGTTAATACCTTCGCTATCAAGTACTTTTCCGTAAAGCAGCCATTAATTTTTGCTCGATACATGAGGATCGAATTCCTCTCACAATACGGGAACGAATTTTACTGCCCTCTTACCCTTGTTCGGGTTTACGGTACCACAGAGATGGAGGCTTTTAAAGCCGAAGAAGAAGAGCTGGCGAAGATGAACGCTGCAGAGGAAGCAGAGGCTATCGCAGCCTTGACGGCCGTTACAAAAGAGAGTGTGGGAAACCTTGGTGACTTTGTTTGGCCAAGCGCAGAATTTATTCACGTGCATAAACCGAAGCGATTATATTCTGAAATTGGAGTCGGACCTTCTGGAGGATTAGAGGCGGACGAGAAAATTGTGGAGATTCAAAATGTACTCGGGGACGTGATTCCTGATTCTGGGAAGGAGATGGGTGATACGTCCAATGGTAGAAGTGCATCATATAGATCCACGTGGGTGCTATCTCCAGATTACTTTAGAGAGTTTATGGCGTCAGAACCGTTTCCGGCAGATGCGGGTGTCTCTATAGCTCAGACTCCGTCTTTTCCTATAGCCGTTGGAGTACAACATCCAGATCCATCGTCGGAGCAAACGACAACGCCATTAGCTTCTGGGAGCCCTTCTTCGTCGGTCGAAAAAGCATTGCCTTCCTTAGCCACAACTGCAACTTCTACGTTCCCGTCCGCAAGTCTACCTCCGAATCCTGGCTCACAGCCTTCAGGGAATCCAACTAGTGGGAGCAGCATAAATCAGCAAGCATCCGCATCTACAACGCAGGAGTCGATTTTCAAGACTATCTCAAAAAGGCTCTCGCTTCTTGAGCGAAATGCTTCTTTGTCTTATAAGTATATTGAGGAGACTTCTAAAGCCTATCATGAGGCCTTTAAGAGGATGGAGGTTTCAAGAGCAGAGACTTTGAGGTTTGCCTTGATGGAATGCAATAGGACGACGGTGAAAATGGTTCGAGAATTGGTATGCTATTGGATGCGCACGAATATTTTTTATTTCGTATATAGTGCTGTTCACTTTATAACTTTTTTAATAAGGTCAGAGACTATGATTCGTCATGGCGCGTTTTAATTCGCGATATCGAGCGTGACCGAGTCCACACCGAGTCTAAGCTCAACAACTTTGCCTCAGTTCTGGAGAGAATTGAAGAGCAGGTATGTTAATTCGTTATGGTTGACCTAGTTGCAATGTCTCATGTAACTAGATGAAGCGACATCTGTATACAGAAATTTTCCTCATCGCAACGATTATCTTTCTTGCCTCAAGAATGATTGTGCAAAGCGTGACTTCACCCCGTGTCGATCCACCTCGACCCTCAGTTTCCTCTCCTAATACGCGAGAGCAAACGAGGTTTCAGTCGGATCTTCCCGTCAAAATGGTAACGAGCGTAGCAACCCTTCAATAACAGCTGGCACCAAATTCATCCCGGATTAAATCTGCGTCAAGCCCAAACAACTCCACATCAGGACAGCGCAATAAGGGCAAGCAGAAGAATATCACCTTAATAACCACCACACCGTCGGCTATCCGCAACCTTACATCGTTTTCAAACGACGCAACTGCACCAGCATCAACTCTTCCTGTTATACCTCAATCACCTTCATATTCATCAGCAGTACGCCAGCACATGTGAAGAAAAGTACTTCATTGTTTTGGTGGTTTGGAAAGAAACAGGAGGATTCGGAAAATGTCTTAATGGAATCACAGATTGTGGATTCTCCAGTGGACGACGCAAATGTAGAGGGGCGAGAGATCCTCTTTCAATCATTCGCGGAAATTCGCTGGACGGAATCAGCGCTGCTCTGTGCGTGGGGTTTTTTTGTTGGTTTTTTCTCGGAATAATTTGTATACTCACACTTAATTGTAGAAAAAAGAAAAGGCGGAAACGGAGACGTTCTATAGGCAACGCTGTGATACGGATGGAGAGCGCGCCGTCGACACCAACTCCACAGCCTGCTCGTGCTATCTCTATCCCCAACACCGGCAAACGAGCAAGAGATGACGATGGACTGTTCGGTACTATTTAAATCTATTCGATGCAATGGTGTGTACTGTATGTATTGATATTGCTGCGGTATTGAGGTGATGATGGTTGTGAAAGCTCTGCCTTGCTAAACTACTCCATTTGGAGCACTTTGATGCGACCTTGGGAATTGGCCGTAATCATGATATCAGGCGACCTTCGCTTCAACACACACTGCTGACGAATTGTGATGGGTCATCCATAGGAACCTGGCCGCCCTATACATCTTAGCTTTGATAAATTCAAAAAACGGTACATGTATGCTATCAATGGGTTTTCCGAAAGGGATGAACGATGACGGGTTGGGAAAGACGAGAATAATATGTATAGACGCTGTTCGTTTCCGAGCCGCAAGCAATAAATTCCCCGGTAGAATTGACACCCAGTCCGACAAAGTTTTTTTTTCATTAACGTGGCCAGAATAGGTCCGGGTGCAGTGTGGGCTACTTTTATCTGACGCAAGAGAATCTTGTGGACTCAGAAAATTTAAGTCCCACAATCTCAAAGTGCAGTCTGTTGATGCGGAAACAAGTTCTCGCTTAGATATAAACTCCACGTACGAGACAGCCTTCCGATGCCCCGTGAAAACCATAAGAGGCGATGACGGTTTTTCTCAAATCATAATAATGCACATGGTGATCTGTTACAAAAAAAGTTACACTTTATGTGATAGATTATCTAGTCCAATATATAAAAGAAACTCCAACCTGCAGATCCAAACGCCCAATTCAAAGTTGCCAACTAGGGTTCCACTTTACAGAGCAAACATTCGCCTTCGTGTCTAGTGAAAGTATAGATCTTTTTTTGTGATGTAGACCAGACTTTAACTAAAATATAAACGCAAGTTTAAGGGAAAATGTTATCAACGCAAGTGTATTCTCGCTACCTACCTTTTGCGTCATCTCCGCCACTTGCCGCAAGTAATGGATCCGTTTTGCAAAAAATGCACAGACCACGCCCTCTTTTCATGCTCTTCGAAAGTGTGAATAGATACACCTCGAGTTGCATCCCATAAGGTGACCGCTCCATCATAATCTGTTGACAGCATCTGCGATTTTATGTATGGGTTCCATGAAACACAGCTATGCAGAGTCAGCCAACTCAATCATAACGTTTACCTTATTTTTGCGCGGCTCCCCATCTCAATAATAGGATATCTAGGGACATTATCCAAGTAAGTATCATCGTTTTCAAGCTCTTTTCCTTCATCAACAACCGCATCTTCAGACTCCAAAGGATTTCGACTGCGCTCCAGCTGCCGTGCAGTTATAAATCCCTGGGCACTAGAACCTCGCCCTCTCTCGTCCCTGTAATCAGAGATGACCGTTGCGAAATCATAAATTTTTATCTTTCGAGTGACTCCAGCCGTAGCAAAGAACTCGTCATCGCGATCAAAATCCATGGAAGAAATAATGGAAGACGCACTTCCAGTCAAAAGTCTATCCGCTTGATATATTTTTGCCACAGTGCGAAAACTGGAAAACTTTGACATCCGAGACAGCGAATGCGAGAAAGAAGATAGACTTGAAGGACACACATCCTTTTCTATAAAAGTCAACCTACGTAAACTATCCCGTACACACCTTTAAGGCGCCATCCCAAATAACCCTGCTCTAAATCTTCAAAATGGCGCAGCATTCTTGTCATCTTCTAAAGCAAAAAAAGAGTTGTTCTGTAAAATGTCACCGCTCGACTTTGATGATTCCAGGTCATATTGTAAGTCCGCATTTAAAACCTCCTAAACCGATAAGATATTCAGAAGTTCGCAAATCCAACCGCAAATGGGCGCTTTCGCATCCTCGGCAGTTCATTTAAACGCTTCCCTGACGCAAGTTTCTTCTCGGTGTGAGACAGATCTGATTCGATCGAAGACAAAACTCTTGTGAGGTGATCCAACATCTACCACGTCAGCCGCGACGATCACAAACATCATACCTTGGACTTTTCAGTCTTTGCTTTTTTCAAAAAGGCGTGAAGAAGGGAAAGGTCATGGAGCTCTTCTCTTTCTGCCAGCGCATTCTTTTTTCTTAAAAGCTCCGTAAGCATCTCGTCGATTTCTGAGCAAGCTTAGACTGACGTTATCCTTTGGTCAAACCTGCAGCTTCCATATTTGATGAAGTCCTTTTTGAAGAATCGCCAGCTCCAGTTGTCGGTATCCATGCCTTTTTCGTTTTGTTTCCGAGAGCTTTACATTTCGCAATGAACTTGTTCACTCATATTGTTATAACAAACTAAACCTGTTCCTTACGAAGATAATTGGGGTATATTTGATCAACGTCCAGTGAGCTTTGGCAGACCGGGCAGCTTTTTGATAAATCCAAATGCGAGGAGATGCAGACGAAGCTGTTTTGACTAAGGCTTACGACATTACAATAATGTAGTTACCAAAAAGAGTGCCCGCATTTTGTCATAAAGGCCTCGTTGATGATGTCAAGGCATATCGGACTTCTCGTAAGCGTATGCTGCTGCATCCACACTTACCATTCCAAGTCTTCATTCTTCCAGCCTGGAATGGCATCCATTTTGCATTTGTTGGGTTCAGAAAGAATTTGTTGGAATTGGCACTCATATGCACTTGAATGTTGAATGTTCAGACTAGTGACAACATGGCCAACGAAGATATCGGAACAAATGAGAGAGCCGACACACCGGACGACTCGCCGGAGTCCAAGGTCAATGGACATGTAGCTGAATTGGATCAATTAAAAAAAGAAGAAAGATATTTCTGAGGCCGCAAAGAAGGTAAATCGGACATAGGCGAGAACAGGGTTGACAAAGAACAGCCAGCAAAACGACAGCGGACACAGCACTCTAGACCCAGAAAACGACGCCGTCCAACTCCGGAAGTAGTGGCTGGGGTAACGGAAATAGAACCAACACAACTCTACGAAAATGGCATTCAGGATGACCCCAACAAGACTTACTGCTATTGTCAAAAGCCATTTTCGGATTCGGCCTTTTATATTCAGGTTAGCGATACATTGTTCAGGCTGCTTTTAATGTTTGGAATAGTGCGATGGATGCGATGAATGGTTTCATGGCTCTTGCGCCGATGTAAAGGAAGAGGATGTGGATGCCATTTCTCTATGGTTCTGTAAGACTTGTGAGCAAGCAACTGGGAAGAGATCTGTGTGGAAACAGACATGCGAAGCATTCCTCTTCGCAATGCGTGAGACAAGCTCCGATGATTCATTCGAAGTGTTACCGGCATGCAAAAAGTACATAGAGCCGACATCTTCAGATGGAGAGGCAACAAACGTCGATCTTGTCAGAAAATCACATTATTGCTCTCCTGCTTGCGGACTGGCACTTGCTCGACATAGACTCCAAGTTGCTCTGAAGAAAGGGCTGGTTCCGAAATTAGAGTTACCGAAGAGAGACGAGGAAGAATGCCGCAGAAGTTTGGTTCAATCTCTTTTCAGCGGACGATTGGAATGCTTCGAAAAAGATGAGGTGGAGGACTTGAAAACTTTGGATGGCATGAGAATGAAGCAAAACGAGACTTGGGAGAGGATTCGACATCTGGAACGACGACTAGAGTTTATCGACTCAACAGTGGAACGATCCTTCGGGTTGCTTGACGCAGAAGGGCAAAGACTTTGCGGTTTTGACTCAAGAATCATCAGCGGAGACTTTCCTTCAAGTCAAAATCACGAATTGATCGATGCAGCTGAAGCTCGCGTTCAATGTTTCAAGTGAGCTAACTCTGCATTCAGCGGTGTGTACGAAAGCCCGCCAAATGTTCCCATGACGGTTGGCAGGTGCTAAAGACTGCAGAGACTGAGTTGGGAATTGAGACTAGAGTGTGTTTGTTTGTTTTGCTGTTCACATAGGTAGAGTCCGTTGGTAACCTCTCTTGTTTAAGCTTGAATCTATGGAGAAGATTAGACGGAAGGAAAAAGCTGGTGCGAGATCGCATTAAGCGAAGGCGTGAGATGCTAAAGGGACTCTCTCAGCACATGATACCATTTTAGTCGTTATTGCCCAATCTGTACATACCCTACGCATTACGCGTTAACTTATAATACCACCGACTTATTTAAAATTTCCAGTATAAACCTGTTCGCTAAATGACCGTCGGTTTTTGAAGAAGCCTTTTGGAATTGAACGTTTTAGCGAAACAAAGCGTCAAAGCAAAATTTTCGGCAATCCCCTCAACAAAGAACGAGTCGGTCTTGTTAGAAGTTCTGGAAGACTGCTGGAGCTTAAAGGCTCTCGCCGAAATAAATACTGGCTGAGCAGGATGGACTCCATGGCAGTTCGGCATCATCAGCTGCAGAACCCGGATCAGTATCCGCAACACTCGATGCTACCACCAGATCAACATCACACATCGCTGCCCATGCACCTTCACAACGACCCGCATTCTCACATCAGACTGCTTCAACCCATGCAAACCCTTCAGCATTCTGCGCCAAGCAACTCTCAAGCCATTACTTCATCATCCAACATGAAGAAAACACCCACCTCGCCCCCTCCTCTCAACAACGCTCTTGGGGGTGGCACCAAAGACCAAACTCCATCTGCCGCAAATCAAGCCGCGTTTATTCACAAGCTGTATACGATGCTGGAAGATGTAAACGTACAGGAACTTATTTGCTGGGATCCTACAGGAACTTTCTTCGTCGTCAATAACCCCACAGGTGCCCCTCATCCTTTTTTTATGTCAGCTCTGTTTGACCTTAACGATCAGATTTCTCGAAAAGCATATTACCGCAGTACTTTAAGCACAATAATGTACGTGAGAAACTTGTTATTTAATTGTTTAATTCCTTTCTTAGTTCGCCAGCTTTGTTCGGCAGCTTAACATGTACGGATTTCATAAGATCAACGACACCTTCTATAAGCTATCCAACAACTCCGAGGTCTGGGAATTCAAGGTTTACTCGACTAAGATTATGAAAGCGGATTCCTGACTTTCTATTGAATAGCATCCGGATTTTAGAAGAGGGGAGATCGATTTGCTGCAAAACATCAAGCGAAAGGCTCCCTCGAAATCTAGTTCAGGCAAGACAATAACCATGACAGCAACAGATCCGATAACTGCCAAGGACGAAAAGATTGAAAATTTATCCAATAAGGTTATTGAATTGGAGGAAAAACTGTAAGCTTTTAGTAGTTATATGTTTTATTGCTTACTTGTCTGCATATTCTTATAAATATTAGTGCGAAGCTTCACGAGTCATATAATCTCTTATGGTCGGAAACGGTATCTTGTCGGTTGCTTCAGAGTAAACACCATCAGGTGAATTGCCTGTGGTACGATAATGAGGTTAATGTTTTAAAAAGGTTATAACGAATATGACATCTTTTTTGGCATCCATTTACAAAGAAGGCAAGTAAATACGTCAAACGAATGTTACCTTCCTAACATGATCAACAGACACGGATCGCAAACGGAAGTTTGATGGTTGGGTTCCTTTCCTTTCAATGTTTTGCTAATCATAGCCGCTAATTTCATAAAATGAAACAATTATTTCAGTCGACATATTGCAAGCAGGTTAGTAGGATGGGCATTCACTTCATGTATGTAACAATCCTATAGAGGTCGCAAAGCTCTCTCCTGCAGCATACGGATCTCTTGAACAGCCTTTTTCTCCAAGATCACGTTCGCAAATACGTGGTTCTTCGGAGCATGTAGGCGAAGACCGCGGCCCAGAATCGGACGGAAATACAAGATCGGCAAGCGTAGACGGTGACGACGACGAAGGGGACGAGAGCGGCAATGGCTCCAGGTATAAGCGACCGCGGGGGAAATACTAGAATAACTGTATAATAAAGCAAGCGTTTTGAAGAATGAATTCATGTGTTTTTTGTTTTTATGCTTTTTGGGGCCACAAAAAAAAAAGCAAATTCAGACAACTTTTACTGTTTTTCCAAACTTCAAATGCTACGACGATCTGCACGCCCTAACTGTATATTGCGATCCGTGGGCCGTCACGGGTCGCGATCTTTGTCTACTACACCTGACACATTCTCGCATCAAGATAATATCCCAAGAATTCCTATACCGTCGTTGGATAGCTCATGTAGCAAGCTATTAAGAGCCTCAAAAACATTTCTGTCTTCCGAGGTCTTTGCGACAACAGAGAACTTGGTTCAGCGATTTACGGAACCGGGAGGATTTGGAGAAGCTCTTCAGTCGAAGCTCGTAGAAATGGAGAAGGAGGGAAAGGTTGGCTTGGCTTACATAGAACTCACATTTACGATGCAAAGGCTTTTTTAGCAGACGGATTATCGGACTTGAAGCCTGTTGACGTCCGGGATCCTTACATGGCCAATGCGAATTGGTGGATGACGCTTAAGAATCATCCAAACCACCCGGAGGATTTGTTGAGTAAGCCTCCTCCTCGGGGGGTTTTCTCCTCATTTCAGATTGAAAGAGCTGCTGGACTTGTAGCAGGACTACTCCAGGTCAAGGACGCCATTGAAAAGTATGCTTTAAAGTCAAAAATGTTCTAAATAACATTGTACAGAGGAACTTTTGCACCAGACTTTGCTGAGGGACAAGCCCTTTGTATGGATCAATATAAGAAGCTTTTCGGATCTCTTCGTATACCTGGTGGTGAACCCTACACGCGCTTCCCTAGCGATGGTAATCACATTATTGTGATGGCGAAGGAGAACGCCTATAAGGTTTCCGTGTATAAGTCTGATGGAAGCCGGCTTGGACTTAAGGATTTAGAGAGGTAATGTTGCTTACTACTCTCAATAAGAGAACTTCGTTTATTTTAAGCAATAGGGGACGTTAATTTTAACAAAAATATTGACATGACAGGGTGCTGTATGCCATTACCAAGGAGAGTTTGAAAACCATGTCGGACAGTCCTGTGGTTTGATGACAGCTGCAAGCAAAAACTTGAGAAACTCGGTATAATTTGCAATACTCTGTGGTTTTTCCCTTCCTCTGATGTTTCTCTTCTGATGCTTAAGTATTTTTGTTCTAAATTCTTGTAACATATCTGTTTCTAGATCTACTCGAAGCTCATTAAGTTGAACGAAGAAAACGTACGACTTTTAGAGGAAGTGAAATCGGCCTTGTTCGTTCTCTGTTTAGACGATATTTCGTCCAAGCGCGAATTTCATAAGCAAGTTTTTCACCACTTTGACGGCCGGAACCGGTGGTTCGACAAGTCATTGCAGCTGATTGTTTCTTCTGATGGACAAGCTGGGTTTAATGGAGATGTTTGTGATTGATTTTCTCGTGTTTTAATTCTTTAAGGCTCTCTCCATCGACGCAAGCGTTGCGGGTAGAGTTGCCGACACTATTCTTTCCAGGTATGTAGTTTTTTTCTCACTTTCGCATTTTCTGAGATCATTAAGGGAGCCGTACAAGGCCAGAGATATAGAATCTACGGCTGAAATTACTCCTCCGGAAAAGCTTAACTGGGTTGTAAATGAGGAAATCACAACCCTGCTGAAAAAAGCCAGCAAGGATGTAAAAGAATTTAATGATGATTTAGAGAGTATTTCGTTTGATTTTGAGATTTATGGAACACGGTTTTTAAATGAAGTTGGTAAGTTTACTTGTTTCTGTAAGAATTATTCTGATGTTTGTTCAGCCAAGTCAGATCCTGATGCCTTTTTTCAAAACGCGCTACTTTTAACGTGGAGGAGGCTTCAAGGAAGCCCTATCTCTGCCGCTGAATACGTATCACTGCGTCGGTTTGCGGGCGGAAGCTTGGGGTTGTGAGGACATCGCGGGATAACTGGGAATTCGCTACAACGTTTGATGATGACAACATCTTGGTATTTTTATAATTTAGGCGTATCGTCTAAATTTTTGTTAGTATGATGACAAGCGAGCACTATACTCTTCAGCAGCCTCTTCTCAAGCAACAGATTACATCGATGTCGCCTCTGGGTTGGGGATGGATGGTCACCTTAAGGCTCTATCGAAGCTGGTTAACAATGGTGAAGAGGGAACATCTAAACTCTTTGAGAGCAAAGCCTTTAAAGCTCTTACATCCTTGAGCTTGCTTTCAAGACATATGCCACAAGCCGCGAACTTTAGCCATGGATTTTCACCTGTTACCCGAAAAGGTTACGGAATTGTTTACAATTTGCAGAAGGACAAGATTATCGCCACTCTCACAAGTAGGAAATCGTCGTCTGCAAACTCCTTTAAATTCCGGGATACACTGGAGAGGACTTTAAAGGATTTGATGATATTGTTTCCAAAGAGGTAAATACTGCAGATATTTTGCCATATTATCTTACGGTGGTTAAACACCTTTGGACCTGTGCCTGACTTTATGCATGTTAACAGAAGCGAAATTTGGGGCAAGGGTTGGCGCCAGCAACACGAGCAGGAGAGAAAGAACGAATATTACTTGCGGACAATGCGCCAGCTTAGCGACCAATATATTGCGAAGCGAGCACATTTAGCTAGAAAATACAACCGCAACTAAGCGAGAACTACACTCGAAGTCGGAATTGTGTCGATTCGAAGGATGCGAAATTGAAACCGGGATGTGCTTCCTCATCTTCAAGTGCATCTGCACCATGAGCTGCAACAGGTGCGATGGCTAGCATTTCTTTTCGTTCGTTCTCCTTCAGACTTGCTGGGAAATGTTGGGAATAGAGAGGGTCTTTTGGTAGCGGGCTTTCACTATGAGATTGATGAAGTTATGTGTGAGAAAAGTACTGTTGGAAAAGTGAGCAAAATTGCTTCAATAAACTTACGTGAAGTAGGATGCTTTAAAGCTATCTCAGCCGTTATTCTTTTGTCGGATCATAAGTGAGAAGTTTCGAAAGTAAGTCAATGCCGTTCTCTGTCAAGTAGGGAAACCGAGAGCGTAGGCTGTGGAATCTTAAAATTATAAGACACGACACTAAAAAAGTATGTTTACGGTTGATTAATAAACGTGACGGTTTTGGCTGATGGCAAATCTGAAAACCCTGGCCATATTTTTTCATTCGGGTTCAAGAAGTTTAAATATCTAATCCATAAACTTAGTTACTCCCATCCGGGTCTTAATTAGCAAACCTTGTTTAGCTGGTCAAGTTCGGAGCGCCCTGGCGTCATTGGTTCTTTATTAACCAACTCTGCGAAAATGCATCCAATTGACCAAATATCAATGGCAGTCGAATATTTCGTTTCTCCTAAGAGCAACTCCGGTGCTCTTATGAATATTTGATCAACTTACGCGTCTAAGTTGGATATATTACCTGTACCATAGTGTCACCACAAGCTGAGTAAGAGGCCCTGGAGGATCTCCCATTCTCCGTGCCAGTCCGAAATCTGCTACTTTAATCTCGCCACGATTGTTCATGAGCAAATTGGAGGTTTTAAGATCTCTATGGATAATCCAATTGCTATGAAGGCAATCAATGGCGGATAAAAGTTGCAACATCAATGTCTTGATTTCCGACTGCAGAAACGGAGAAGACATGGTCTCCATCAAACCTTTTAAATCATGCTCAACGAATTCCATCACAATAAAAACTCTATTTAACGTTAAAGGTTTTCTATAAAGATAGCTTACCCCTTCAAATTTGGCGTGGTCACAATTTCCTTCACATCTACAATGTTTTATGTTTAGACAGGAGCAACGTGTGTATTTCCCGTATTGTCGTTACGGGAAAACCATTGGTTTCCCTATCCAGCTTTAGCTTCTTCAAGGCAACTATTTCCCCTGTTGCCCTGTCTTTCGCCCGATAGACAATTCCATATGAGCCCTCATTGATGCGGTTTAACTTTTCATAGTTATCCACATTCCGGCAGCCAAGTAAAGGCGAGCCAACTAATGCATTGAACTTTACAGGTGGTGGAGGTGGAGGGACATAGAACTGCCGGTCACTATATTGACCGTTATCTTGATTCTGCGACTGGTTTGCAGAAGAGTCGATCCGCTTATCCAGCTTTCTCTTCTTCGCGGCCTTTCTTCTGTCAGCCGCATTATCATCTTCATCACCCTCCGCTTCCCATTTTGACGATGACTTCGTGAGTTCATTCATCGAACTTGTCGGAAGCAGTAAATATTTTTTTTCTGGACTTCCTAGCTTGAGGCCGATGCCATGACATCGTTCTATGATGAGGTTGAGTGAATCCATTGAATACGAGAAAGCTGATCGTTACAGGTTGAGATTGAGGATATGGACTTTGATGAAGATCAAAAAACATATTTCTATCCTTGTCCCTGTGGCGACAGATTTCAGATAACACTGGTGGAGAATCTTGTTTAAATTGGAACTAAGTGTATTAGGATCAACTTAAAGACGGTGAAGAGATCGGTCATTGTCCGTCTTGCTCGCTTATCATTAGGTAACCGCACGCCTTCTACATCGTTGTGTTGACGTTATTAAGAGTTATTTACGAGAGTGATGAGTTTCAAAAGGAGGAGGGGGAGGAATGAATGGAGGTGCCATCCCATTATTGCCCACGCCACCAAACAGATTCCTTTAATCTGGAAAAAGCGCCATTGGAGATATTCAACTCTGGCTTCACACCCTGAATCCCGGAACTTTTGCAGTTGGGACTTAGTCCCAGACCAGCAAAGCCCATGTATGCATGTAGAAGGTCTAAATTATCTTATTCAATAATTCGTAAAAGTATATTTAATTACCTGGCTCGCCATCTGGATGTTTGCTGAAGCCACCTCTAGGAGTCGATGTTGTGGATAGGAATTGTTTGTTCTCGTTGTCGTTGACAAAAACCGTAAGCGCCCAGTATCTAAACCAGAAATCAGAATAGAGGATTTAAAAGACTTGCTAGAGAGGGAAAAGCCTACCGCCAAACTTGCTCCGACCCAGAATGAATAGCATGTATCCGGAGTCTTGCCTACCCGCCCCGTGAACCCGCTAGCTTGACGTTGCAATAGCCAGTTGATCGTCTTTTCTTTACAGAAGTCGATGGCATCCAGTCGTCCCATCAATGCTAGAGCAGCCAAAGCGCAATATGTAACTCCGCCTGAGAGATTTTGCTTTAGAAGGTACATAGCTGAATAGTTTAAATACATACCGTGAGACTCTGTATCAACACCTTGACCAAACCCATAATCGTAGTTCTTTCAAAGGATGAGATTAATAACATATAAAAATATCAACCTGGCTTCTTAGAATGAAGCTGACGGCAAGGTCCTTGTCAATGCCACTGAAATCATTGATGAAGTATGACACTGCACACGCCGTGAATAGGTACCGCATGTCCGCTTCAGACGAATAAAAACTTGCCTTAAAACTAATCTAGTTAAAAAAAGCACAAGACGCTTTAATTATACACCCCCTCCGGATTCTGTAATCCTTTCAAAGCGGCCGTTATTGAAGTTCTGTCGACACGACTTAGATCGTCACCGAGAATTACTAAAGTCGCTAACGCGGTGTAAGTCATGGCCAACTGTGCACAATCGTAAGGCTTCCTGATGGATTCCGTCTAAGACGCGTCAGATCCACATACATCCATGAAAAAGCTTACAGCATTCGGCTCGTACGGCCGTCCAGAGGCAGGTGATCCACGGAAGCCACATAATTTAATGGATTCTTCAAGGCTATTAATATGCGAAGCACTCGGATAAGTGTATCATACCGCTGTCATTCGGATCTGGATGCACCTGCTGAGCATAGATCCACTCAATCCATCCCCGTTTTGTCTCAGCCCCGATCTCCTCATCCAAAGCCTGCAGAAGATCCAAACCTGACAGACCAAAGAAAGCCAACGTCATCCTGCCTTAAATTAGATTCCTACAGATCGCCGCATTCATCCAACCGGCTGAGGTCATAGTCTGTCCCATAATGCGGAATATAATTGAGGCATATTCTTGAAGTACTTCTTGTCTTGTGGTCTTGTCGAAATCATTGTCGAAATCATTTTCATATTTATGTATTTATTTTCAGAGTCCACTTCATTATAAAAAAAATAATAGGTAAAAAAATAGTGTATTTGAAGAGGACTTCAAGCTTAAAACATCGTAGTCGGGCACAAAATTACTACTCCAAAGGCTCTGTGTACTGTTGTTTAAATTAAAAGAAGAGTCAGAATCAGGTATGTCAGCAAAGCTAAATAGTCGAAGAGGTGAAAAAATACAAACATTCGCGGGGAAAAGTCCCTTTTTTCCTTTAAAAGTTCCAGTCCACCATCCTTCATCATCTTTGAGCATGTATAAGTGATACGCCAATCTACTATGCGTTACCTTTGCTAACGATTGTGATAAGGTCACCAGCTTTAAACGAAAGCTCATCTGCCTCAGCAGCATCATAATCCTACAATAATGTCAGGTTTGGTCGCTTCATAATACCCTACGTAAAGCGCTCGGACCTGTGGGAGCTTTTTGGGAGGCGGGCAGGCGGAGCCCTCTTCTTAAGGGCTGCAGGGGAGGCCGGAGTAGTTTGAACAGGACGAGCTGGTTCCTGTTGGTGAGAGAAGTTTGATACCTTTGCGGCATTCGCAGCACGCTGCGCTGCAGGTGATAAAGCCTGTGGGGCAACGTGAGAAGGCGCCTGAGGAGCCTTGTAGCTTGGTTGAGAGAACGACGATTTTGACGTGTTTTGACCATAGCGTGGCGCGGATTTTGCCGCAGGCCGCTGCATCAATGTGCTGGCTTTTGGCTGGGAATCCCGCGGTAGCCCAGGGGCCACGCGGATCTCTGTGACTTTTGAGCTGTTTTTGATTGCGGGTACTTTACAAGAAGGATCCGAAACAAACTTAAGCTCGAGAGTGCCGCCACTCTGCCAAGTTGTTTTCTTCACTGAGTATTTGATTCTAACAATGATTTAGCAGTATTTAATTAGCAGACATACGTGTCATTAAATTGAAGCCTCAACGGTCGGCCAACGGCCTCTTGATATTTTTCACTGTTTCCGAGAGAATTAATTATTGATATGCCACTTCTTGTCAATTTCCAAGCTCACCTGAGTACAGTAAATCAATTCGGTTTTAAAAAGGTTTTCTAAAACATTGTCGAATTCCGAAGGAATATGCAGGACAAACATATCATCGGCAAGAGTACTTCAAAATTGAGTACTGCCACCCAAATAAAAGTTTACCTTAGGAAATAGAATCGATATCCTTGAAAGGAATTTTGCGCTTCACAACCTTCACAAATTTGCCCTTATTGGGCCCAGACTTCTCTTTCTCCACACCAATAAGAATAACAGCTGTGGCAGTAACAATCATTTCTCTGGTTGAGGGCTTAAACTTTCGGTCGTACTTCTGGACATTATCCGCAAAGAAGGCCTTTTCATTTTTGCCTAGGTAAGTATTAGGACAACAAGTAAAACCAATGGTCTGGGTAGCATACCAACAAGGGACTTCAAAATAGGATTATCAAGGAAATTCAGATAATCTCCTAAAAATTCGCGATTTAAACTGAATCTCCTTTCTCTCCTTCTTGTTGTGAACCACATCCGCCGCCTTCTTCCGCATCTCAAGGAAATATTTTCGGCTCTTCCATCTTCTGTAAGCTCGCTGAATGACCTTTGCATAGCCGTGAAACTTTCGATCCCGTTGTTCCTCCAGAAGAAAAGCGATTCAGGAGACTTGATAAACACCTTATTCTGGCCAAGCTGCCATTCCTTAGAATCCATATCCACAGACTGCATAATGTGCTTAATGCCGTCATGCGGACGCCCATTCCATTGAGGCCATGTCTCCTTAGTGAGAATGGCAAACCTCTTCAAGAACTTCTCAAAAAAGTTTCGGTAACAAAATCCAGCTCGTCTATTTAAAAGGTAAGAAAAAAATGATCTAAACAGGCTCATCTTACCTAACTTTGATATTCTCTATTCAATGAGAAGTAGGGGGTTATTAAGGCTTCACGTATAATGTTCCATACCCTTCAAGTTCAGGTACCGAACCTGGTGCTCAACACGTTTACCGTCCCAATCCTTTGCCTTTTTCGTCTCATTAGGCTTGATACATCTGTATAGGATAGTCAGATACAAAGTAAAAGCCAATACCCAACCTAACATACGAAGGAGTGCAGCGCATTAGCGTTGTAACGAGATCGTTCGATTGATTCTAGAAAGCATTAGCAGCACTTATTGAGAAATTTACCTTAATCTTATGCGAAACAGTGGTAGGACGCTTCTTATCAGATTCGTCAATCTCCTCCGGAAACAAATCGGCAATAAATGGGCTAATCCAGATTAATGCTAATAGCCCAGCCAGACTCACTTAGAAGTAGACTTCATGAGCTGAACCAGGTCTTTGAATAGGGTATCTTTGTTTGCCTCGGTAAATCCATCACAATCGTAGGTGACAGAACCGGCGTAATGGCTAATGATGAATTGTGTTTGTAGTCCCTTATAATGCTTTGGACAAATGAAAATTTCGTTCAACATGGTTCTATTACCTTATTCTGAGAGCAAGCCATATCCAATTTCTATAGATGTCATTAGCATAGGTTGGCCACATCAGCTTACCTGCACGAACTTGACGTCTGCACCTTCCACCTGTGCGTGCATAGTGGAACACACATCGTCAAGTACTACATAAAGTCAAATCATATAGGAGAAGAGTCATAAAAAAAAGCTTACTTACCAGCCATGACACCGGGGGGTTTCTATGAGACAGACACAGTTTGAGTAAAGTTAAGTAACCGAAAAGCCGTTACCTTGCTCTCAATAAGGTCTACGACCACCTTATTATTGAAATAGTCGATCGGAGTCCATTGAATGCCTTCTTTCAAGTATTCTTCCTACAATATTATTATGTCTATCGACCGATAGCACGTACTTGTTCGGACTTAAGGGTGAGCTCAATAAAAATCTGCTGCAGCTTTTCGTTAACGTAATTGATACAGAACTGCTCAAATCCGTTTTTCTTATCTTATCAGTTGTTGGTGCAGTTATGTTTCATTACCTCAAAAATCTTGATGATTGGAAGGAGGCGAAGGGGGGTGGGTAAAACAATAAATTAATATTTGGTAATGAATGCGGAACTGCAGACGCTATACTGCCAACCAAAAGCATAACTGTGAAATTTTTTACCTCAAACCCGAAAATATCTAGCACACCAACGCAGAGCTTCTGGTCTCCAAATGACAAACTTGAAAGAGCCCCGTTAACTGCCTGTAAATAAAAATCAGAAGAAGGTATGCTAAAGTAAACGAACCTGAACGATCCAGTCGAACATTCTACTGTACAGAGACTGTTTGTTAAGGGTTAGAAAACGCAAAATGAGTGTATCAAAGACTAATACCTTAGCAAGTGCATCTCGAGTGTTATTGGCCTGTTGTACATTTAAGGGAACATTGTACGCGGAACCACGCTTTCCAAACCCTCCAGTCTGCATGATACGACTTGTAAGCTTCGTCTTCAAAGCATCCTCGGATATCCCCTTATAGTGTGTCAGAAAGAAGAGACAAGACCTCGAGTGGTACCAGAAGATAGGCGGGGAATGCCAAAGCTGCGGGATTGAAGTCAGACCACAAGTGAATATATCTAAACCAGACGTACTCTCAGGGTCTGCGACTTTCGCATCATTTCCTTCCTCCGCAAACTGTATATTTCCAAGATGCAAAATGCCAGCAAGAATTTGAAAACACACTGGTCTGGTTGCTGCCAGTAATATTGCAAATCTTCATTCCATTCTTCATGGCCTGATATTCCTCCGCATCATTAATCCCGTCAGCAGAGTATTCTCCGCTGAGGTTAAGGTAGTGGAAATATTTAGGCTCCATCATCCCAAGATTTTCTTTCTCCTCAGGTGTGCAGGCTTTTGTGATTTGGTAGAAAATGTGAAAGTTTCGCTCTCCAACACCAGGGCCAACAACACGAGACTTAATCCATTGTCAGAACGGTCACATCTTAAATCCACAGCTAACCTTCTCCAAAAGGAAGTTTGAGATTTTACCGCCAGCCGGGGCTCCACTTTTGCTAAAATTGATTTCAAAGTATTTTCCCTAAATCAAATCAGTTTTACTCCGAAACATGTACCAAACAAAACGACTAGAATTGTTGTTTCGCAGCGTCTTTGCGTTTCCAAAAGACTCCAAAAGAGGATTCGATTCCAAAATAATCCTTTTAATGCTATCCACAACATTCGTCTGTGAACCTCCCCTAGATGAGACAGCAGCTATGTAATTCCTTTCGGCGTTAAACTGGCTACGCGTTGCCTCTTACATAATCAGTTTGGCGGACTCTGTTTTGCCTATAATTTGGACGTTAAAACATGGAGACTTAATCATATCTTACCAGCTCCACTCTCTCCAGAAATTATAACACATTGGTTCTCTTCATCAGTTATCATGCTTTGAAACCTATGAACGCATAAGAGGAACCCCTGCAGGCCGCATACATTTTATCCGCCAACGCGTAAATGTGGGGTGGGTGCTCGTATGCCGCCTAATTACATTAACTTAACAAATGTCAAAAACCCATACAGATCCGTGGTATTGCTCTGCACAGTTAGCGTCAGTGTTGAAATGCATACTCATTACCTATTTCCTTATCTGTGAAGTATGGCAGTTTCTTGTATGGATTGACTTTTGGGCATCATTAACGTTTCCATCTGGGCCAAGGATCTTACCAGCAACCAATGTCGGACCTAGAACGTTAGTCATGCCTCCCATCCATTCCACCCACCAATGTAGGTAAACATCAAATCCGCATTGATTCTTCAATAAGATAGGTTTTAGTTAAAATGGTACATGCATGGCTCTTCATCGTAAGGTCCGACCGCACATACCGTTTCTTGAGATTTTCTGTGATTTGGTCATCGGTGACCTTGGAGAGCAGCACCATATCCTCGACCCCCTATTTTTAAAACAGCGGATACATGCATTCATCCATTATTTAGTCACTCGAGCATAGGCATGCGAGAGCTGTGAAAGCGGAAGGAGACGCTCATCTACATTTTGGGCTTGATTCTTGGAGGTCCACTGGAAGGACATTATTCTGTTGATACCGTGTGTAACAAGATGATGAATCAACTATGGTCTGCAACAAACTATCGTGTTTTATTGTTGCAAGGATATAACCCCCAGGATGTCCAGAGATCACTTGAATCAACACAAAAGTATGGTTGGGTATAGCTACAAATCAATCTGCACAAAGTTTTCTTCGTCAAGGCTCAAGGCCGACATAGGGCCTTCAACGTTACTGTCCTCATCAGATGTCGGGAGAGCTCTCGGTGCTGTGCTTGATGCATTACTCGCCTCCCTCCGTCTCGCCATCCATCCAGACATACTACTGAGCATGGATGAAGGTGTTGCTTTGGAAGAATTTTGGAAATCAGCAACAACATTATTTGGTCAGCAGAAGGGCTATGTACTCACGCATCGACCTTGAAAGTTGATACGATTTTTCAGCCTTAAGTTCAGACGCACGGTCTGGAGCAGGTGAGCTCATGGTCTTGCTAAACTCCTGGAACTTTTGAGCAACCGATGACTGAAATAATGCAATCGCTGACGTTCCCTCTTTCGGATGTCCAATGCTTTCAGAGTTAGCCATTGGTCTCCAAACCCCATTCTACCTTTCACTCGTTGCAACTTCCACATTGACTCTCTCATTCCAGATCTTATAATTCTGCGTTTGCTGCCATGCTTTCACCCAGCTCACGTTAAACTCTGAGAGCACGTCCTTATCTAAGAGAAGTCAGTTGAAGTTTTTGGACATGCCAACGCTTTAGTGGAACTGGAGAAACGCTTCCTTCAATTGTTTCTGGAATTGGTAACGGTTGAGTAGAATACTTGACTGAGGCGAGGAGTCTCAACAAATAAGTCTCAAAGCGTGCTCGGATATCGTCATCTGATCCTTCAAAGCTGATTTGGGAGCTTAGGGTTGGATCGTCTAATATGAATCAGATCGGGTACGGTTTGTTTTATACCTTCCTCACAAAACGTGCATGTAACGCTTTTTGTTATCTCTAAGCGATGTTAAACATAAAGGTATGGAATCTTCCTGACCATCCATAAATCGCCGGTCAGCGCCGGTGAGCGATATTGCTGAATTGAGAGCAGCGTCCGTAATTTCGATTGTCCCATTGTCAACCTGCCTTGTTAGATGCGTGATGACTAAACATACATTAACAATCGCATCAATGCCACAACTCTTGTTATGCAGGAAAATAGCATTACTCGACCCCACAAGGAACGATTTCGTGGTCGGATTTAATAACACATCAATTTGCTGAAGCGGGATATACGGTTGGAAGAAAGTTCCCTGCACAAGATAAATATGACGATTAGAAGGCCTGTTTTACCTCCCCAAATATTCGAAGGGTAAACCGTATCGATGCAACTTCTGACGACTCAGATCCGGGTTAGATCCAAGCTCAAATTCACGAACGGGATGGTACGATAAAGCGGGAGATCCCACATCTTCGAGGTTCCGAAGAAGATCCGGAAAGAAGGAGATGAGGCTATATTGGAATGATGAGAGGCGCTCAACTTTGTGGCCGAAAAACAAAACCTTTGAAGTAAAATTACTTTGGAAGAAATTCAACCGGTCAACTTACCCTTTTTTCCAGGAATAATAGCTTGAAAAGTTGAAGAGTTTTGAATTTAAATTTATTGATAATTTCACGTAACGATATCCCTTGAGAACCGTTAAATGCAGCCATGAACACGCGTTCATACCAGAATAAAGGTTTGCCTCTGAAATCGACCCGGAAACTGAGTTTTGTAAACTCTCATAAAGGTTCTACAAATGTATTTGTAATTGTTAAATCATGTCAAAGGAAAACCTCCAAAATGTCCATTTTCGTGAAATCTCTCTGTGCAAACAACGCCTGCGTTACAAGGCGTAAAGTAGTTCGTATTGATCCTAAGACGGGCTATACCAGAGTCAGAATTCATGTTATAAAATTGTATTAACCTCTGTAGCGAGAATCACGACGGCCTTTTGGACAGAACTACGGGTCACGTCCGCCGATTTGTTCAGGAGTTCCTAACGTCGAAATCAGAAATCAGAGATAGAGAATATCCTTACGGAAGAAGCGATTTGCCGGAAACATGCAAGACCGAAAATAGTGGATTGATGGTATTCGGTCCATTTCGGTACAGGTGGGAGGTGGAAGTCTATAAATGGTTATTATTTTACTCGAGATTCTGATAATACATATAAATTCCTCATCCATAGCTTTTGAAAGGAGTCACGTTATAAGTATATTATGTTGATAATCGCGAGTTTTTACCATGAGCTCCGTCAGGCAGGCACAGGAAAGGCTGTGAAAAGGTCGTGAGAATAATGTCGATAGGTTAATCATACCAAAAAAGACCATTCTTCGGGTAACTCGACGGCACTCCTACTTCCATCCGATTCCAATTGTTCCGCCTCGCTCTTTTCTCCAGGGAAAGGGGGAAGTGCAAACTCGACCTAGGAATACATTGCATTAGCTTCGTCACATCTCTACTCAATTACAATAACTCACCTGTGGTCCATTCCTATGCATTCCGTTATTAAAATATATCAGCCTCCACAATTTGTATTCCGAAACGCAAACCTATGATGAAAGGAAACGCATAGGACTGAATGGGTGTGTCAGAAACAAGACAAACTTGATGAAAATAAACAAAATACTTGCCATGCAAAATGATGGACTTCTTTGGACTGGCATCAATTTCGCGATTTCTACATTCAGTAAGCATCTTCATTTTAACAGTTTGTACTTTTCCTCACTGGGCAGTGAAGGTGCAGTTGCTCCTTCCGCGAGAATCCTGGTGAATTAGCATTAGAATGCAGTTTATATATCCGTCAATTACTCCTTCATAGGCTTGGATGTCTCATCAGGCTCATCACCTCCATCCACTGCCTTATCGTGTGTAGTTGGAAGAGGACGTCCAGGTAGGTCTTCCGTGTTCGACTCCATCGAATAATTGGCTTATTGAATGCTGCGTCTCTTTAGAATCTTTAGATTCATTGTGCTTTTTCTGGATTACTCTGAGTTCGCAGCTCTGATTGGGTTGACCCTGATTGGATCTTTGAAAATATCACAAACCAAGATGCCTAGTCCTCGACACATTTTCAAACAAGTTCTCTTTGAACAAAAAAAACATAAAATAAAGACAACTAGAAAACAATAAAATAAATAATCGGAAAACACGCGCCAAAGTAAAATAAACAAAAAATGTAAAATAAAATACAAAGTCGAATAAAACATTTAACTAAACATCCATGTCAAAAAAAGCCTCCATAACGTCAGCGAAATCATCATCTTCCTCATCATCATCACTACCACAGTTATGGTACTCCTGCTCCCTCTCATCCGGCACATCCAAAACGTGATCAATACCATGGATAACACCATTACTCGCTAAGATGTCGGTGAAGATGACGTGGGCTTGCTCATTGATCTCAACGACTTGGTTCTGGTGCCCCTGCCCATCCTCCTCATTCTTAGACTGAAGATGAAGAGTCGCCGAATCCAACAAAGTAGGCAAGGTAATACTGCCGGCGTCAATGATGCCGCTAGCGTAGGTAAGATCCGTCGCAACATGATAGGCAAGGAGCTTTCTCAAGTCGTTCACGCCAGCATCCGAAAACAGGTAGCGAAGACGACGGAACCCTAGCTTGCGGAACGCCTCTAAAACAGTGAACAGTTGTTAATTGCATGAGTAAATTGTTAAAGCCCTTACTATTTACAGGCGCAAACACTGCAACACCACTTGCCGATACAACATCATCAACCAGCCCAGCACGCTTTAAAGCTAGTAAAAGCACGCTGAAATCCTGAGGGCGGCTAAATAAAATTTTGCCAATGTGTGGGGGCGGCACCAGAATGCGATCCAGACTGTGCACGTAACCATTGCTAGCCTTGATGTCTGCCTTAATCACCTTTGCCATATGGTTTAAAAAGATACCCTCATCTAAATATATTGTTTAAGTATTGACCAATGGTTAAGAAGATCGTACCGTGCGGCGCTAAAACCTTGATTTTCTGAGAAACCCCGCCAAGAGAATCCAAAACCAAAAGTGTATCGACCAAGTCTCCATTCTTAAGAGAGGTCGAAATACGCGAAGTGGGGACAGTATGGTAGAGGAGGACTATCAATGTTGAGATTAGCATGGAGAACTTCCGCTCTCTTACCATCAGTGACGGCGGGGTCGCCAGGGGAAAATCTTTGAAAATGCTGAAAGGCCTCATTCGATGGCGCAAAGACCGTGACTGCTGTTGACTCGTTCAAAAGCTTCTTGACTTCGGGGACGCCCGCGATAAGCTTTGCCAACTCTTTGGCTGAGTCCAGATGCTCGAGAAGGAAAAGGACAGTGTGGTTGGGAGGTTCCGGCTTATTCCCTTCCTTCTCCAGAGGACGAAGAAGGATGTCCTCACTGGATATCTCATCCGACAGGATAAACTGATGATTTTCGGTGGGAGCAGGAGCAGCCTTCACAATGGATGCGACGCACAGGACAACGGCGGCGATGGTTTTCAGTAAAAGCATGTTGGTTGAACAGCAGAGAGAATTTTTAATCACTTTCCCTGCTTTTTCTCGTCGCCTTTTACAATGCTATATTGAATGACCAGGGGGGTCCGGAACAAGCTCCGCCTGGAATTGCACTCTGACAATTTTACTGAATCTGACAATTTCGCCTAACCCCCTCTCCAAGGCCCAGTTCCTCGGCGATCAGCAGGACGACAATAACCCCCATAAAGCCTAAATCCCTTTTATTATTACTTTGCACCAACCCCCTTTATTACATTTGTGGCCCTACTTCTCCATTTGGGGAATAGAGGCAAAAACTCTTGTAAGTAGACTTTGTTCTACATGTAAGTGATCTTGACCTGAAATTTCGGTGACAATGTTGAATACAGTTTCGTAAAATGCAGGTTGCTGTCGTTCTCGACGAACACATGGGGACGGCTGCTGCACACGAGTCTAACCCTCCTCTACCCTCTTCAGCCAGGGTAGAGTCCCGTCAGCAGCCGCCGAAATTTACACCCTTTGACACCTTAGGCTTATTGCCAAGGAGTCACAACGTGGGTAGATCCACATCTGTCTACGAACCAAGGAAACCACAGACAGCAACGGCAACCAATAGCCACAGAAATCCTGCAGAACCTTCATCATCCTCTTTGATACCCTCCAAAGAACTGCTTTCAAAGATTCATAGCAAGTCCCTACCTTCCCTAAGCCATGCTACATCTCTGCTACCAGCTCTACCTTTTGCAAAAGTCAAAGATGCCTTTTTTCTCCAAACCGAGGATCCCAGTCGCCTCAAAGGTGGCCTTGGAGCTGATATACTTAAATTGGCGCGATCTGCAGCTCATCTTTTTGAGCCAGATACACCACATGGGGCCGCTTTATCTGGGTTGACGGTTGTTTCGCGGGAGACGTCTGTACCGAATATTCCGTTAAGCGCTGGAAAGGCAAAGCTCAAAGCAGAAGCTCTCGGTCTGAAAAGGGCTTATGAAACTGCTTTAAAAGAAGCACACGATGCGTACATCAACTGGGAGAAGGAACAACAACAGCTGATGGAAACCACGGCTTTGAAGACACTTCCAACGCCAGCAAAGGCGGCCGTCTCGTCAGAAATTTGTGCTGATAGAAACTCTGTCATTGTAATTGCCGATGGTTGCGATCAAATCGCATCGGTAGCAGTAGAGCTGCAAGAGAATTGGCTTTGCAATCCTCCTGCAAGTAATGAGTATATCTCTGAAGATGCTGTTTTAAGGCCTTTTGCCTCTTGGCTAAAGATTAAGGGTCATGAAGGGCCAGAAGCTATTCTTCAAAATTTGGTGGACTTAAAACCGATTATTGCAACCTATTTAGAAGAAAGAAGTGCCATGGGCCAGTACGTCTCAGATTTAAAAGAAAAGATACAAGCACTGGAGCAGTTTGTTTCGAGTATCGAAAGAGGCGACTCGACAAAAGGCTCTGTCAGTCGCTCCTTAGTTACATCCCAGGATCTCAGAATGACAGTTAGCAAATCAAGCACGTACAATGCAGCAACGCAAGATGCATCTTGCACAGGAGGCATGTTCGAAGCTGTCCCCGACGTCTACGTCAACAGAACTTTGAATGGAAGCACTTTAAAGCCTTGGGTTATGGGGAAAAAACTCGCAAGCAGCATATACAAAGCTGGGGTTTTGGAAGCAGAAGCTGATTATATCGTAACACGTCCCGGAGCTTTAGAGCCCTCAAAGCCGCGGACTTCTGAACGCAGAAACCGAATGTACCTTTTCACTGATGAGGAAATTGCACTGTTAAGAAGTATGGCATCTCGTGTCAAATTTCTGAGAAATCCGAGGTTTCCGCTCACATCAGTGGATCTCCCGCTGGCTGCAGCGTCTGATAACAGTTTGCTTCGAAAATCTCGAAACGCTCACCTCAAAACCAATCGGTCTATCGAAGGCAGGGTAGTGGCAACTCCAGAATCCCTCTTCTTTACAGACTACGTACCTCATCAAACTTACCTCAAAACCCTATCTATTCGCAACAAAACCCCGCATGCAACGCGGTTCCGCTTAAGCACTATGCCACCGTACAGCTACTCGAAGTATTTTGAAATTCGTCTGAAAAAGACACCTATTGATTCGGATGGACTTGTTGCATCAGGCATGAGTTGCACATACGATATTCTGTTCACACCTGACTCGTTAGCTGATTTTGAGTTGATGCTGCTTGTGTCAACGGAAATCGGGCAGGGAACTCCCGAGGGTCCTTACTCTTTCGTCGTCCCCGTCATTTCAAAACGAGAGCCACCGGAGCTAACACTTTCCGACGTTCTTCATTGTGGTCCCTGCCGAGCAGGGTACGTAACGACGCGGAGGTGGTCTTTCAAAAACATTGGCGGTCCTGGAAAATTCTTGATTGTTCGACAAGAAGATGAGTTGGACCCATATGCTGTTTTCGAAACTCTCAGGCAGAGAATTGAGGCTGGAGAGGCGATTGACATGCCGCCAGTCCAGCAAGGCTACTTTGAGGTTCAACCATCGTTTTTACGGTGGATTCAGGGGGTATGGGGGAAATCACCGTGACATACAAGGCTCAAATGCAGGATCTTGTCAATGCTGAGAAGGGAGGGATTCGTGAGAGGCTTGATACTGCAGTTTTGAAAATTGCGTGTGATAATTGTCAAGTTTTGGAGTTGCCTCTGTACGGAATTTCACAGAGCCCTCGCGTTGAGATCTTGAGCTGCACGGTGGTGGAACCGAAGAGCGTGTCTCATCTTCCTACCTTTAAAGACGGATTCCTTACCTTTCATCGTCAGAATATTGAGGCCACCACGATATATGCCATGAAGGTGCAGAATAGTTCTAGGGATAAAGCTTTCGTATAAATGGGTCGTGGTTGACTACCCTGGTGACGGGATTGAAATCGAAGGAATACTTGGGATACCATTCCCACCAATGAATCCTTCTTCTTTGATCCCCCTTCTGGGATTTTGAACGCCAACAGTGACTACACGTTCCGTGTTCACTTCACACCGAAGGACGAAAGGCAGTACAATGTCGTTGCCAAACTCCTTCTCTTGGACGATGATGATCGTGTCGCCGATGACGGCGTCATATATAAGAAGCTCTGCAGCAACAGCCGTAATCTTGAAAGCGCCATACAGATCCTTCTTACAGGTGAAGGTATCGGCATACGAGATTACGAGCAAGCCTGAAATTCTTTTGCTTCCCGGTAGTATACCGATGGGGAGCACTAGGACTATGTCGCTCCAGTTACACAACAGAAGTATCGCTGATATACGGTACCGGCTTCGAGCGAGTAACATAGATGAACGCGCCCTGGGCCTCACCTTCCATTACGACGAAGAGGAGGGAAGTACTTTAAAGGCCGGTTCATCCCACAATATCAAAGTAACCGCGACGGGGATGTTCCCCGCGGGATCTCAGGGTTCATCGATATGCTTCATGAAGTTGGTGGTGAAATTCTTCTTAGGGTCCCGTTGATAGCGACGGTTAATGTGCAGCCCGGATCATTGGGATTTTGGGCTTATGCTGGTTGATTTTGGATTGATCGCATTAGGATCATCCGGTACTGCTTTAGTGCCTCTCGTCAATCGATCGGGCATATCATACCGTTACAAACTTTCTGTTACAAGTTTTGGTGGGAATGAAGAGGAAGGGAAATGGGATATGGATATTCAACCTTACCATGGTGTCATTCAACCCGACACAGCCGAAACGTGCAAGCTCTTGTTCACACCAGCACGACGTCAGCATTTTCGGGGAGTTTTGGCATGTGATATCATGCCGATAGATGGTGACCATTTTAAACCCTTCGCTATGGCGTGTGTCAAGGTGAAGGCAGAAGTCCAAAGCCCATCCGCAAAAATTCTAAACGCAAAAAACAGTTTAAGCTGTTTTTTGAACGTTCCATTTACATGGACGGTTGTGCTGCAAAATACGACATATCTCCCGTCTGGATTTACGTGGGAAACACCTAAATCGAAGGACTTTGTAGTGGAAGTTCGGAATCCCGCAATCGCATCTTGGACCTGGACAAAAAGTAGAGATCCCTGTCACGATTCAATTCAAAAAGCAAGAGGTGTTTAAGGATATCAAATTGAGATGCAAGATTGATGGGATGTTGGAAAATAATGGATGGTTGGATGCTGTACTTGATGCCACGGTTCTGGGGCTGAAAGTCAAATTTAAGATTTTTGGATCTGGGGATGCCAAGAACGAGGCCGGTGAAAAGCCAGACCCGCCTGATCGAACAACATTGAGAAGGTTGTCGTTAAAACCGGTGGGGAAGACGGTCCAATTTTGTGGATAGATTGTTATGGCCGGACGGAGGGCCATTCACGTTGGATTTCGGGGTGGATTGTCCGATATTTGCAAACCGGTCGAGGACGCTGGTTATAAGAAATCGGAGTGCTATTGCTGCACCGTTTAGGACGTGGGTCGAGACTTACACGGCGACGGGTATTGATGAGGAAGAGGAAGAGTCCTTTGAAATTGGGGAGAAGCAAGGAAAATTTAAGGAGGCTGAAGAGTCTTTTAAAGGCAAAATCTCTACTCGGGGTCTTCTGTTACAGCCATCCAAAAAGGAAAAAATTGGGTTCAGCTCGGATGTAGGGAAAGCTTGGATTGAGAGCACAAAAGCTGTTAGAAGGACAATTAGTCGTATGAATCATCTTTTGAGAGAAGGACGGGGTGCTGCATTCCATGCGTCTCCTAGCTACGGGACAATTGAACCATTTGGGGAGGTTCAAATTACGTTGACTTCGTATAATAATTTGGTGGGTCAATATGAGGACCGATTTGTTTGCGAGGTTGGGAATATTAGAGAATCCATTCCTATCTTTATGGGTGTGGATGGGCAACCGGTGAGATTTATGGGGGCCCAACTTATGGCGGCAAAGAGCTCAGACAACTTGAACCGTGTCAATTTTGGAACGAGACTCATTCAGGTGGCTGGCCATTCCCAAAGAGGTATTTATATTCTCTTGCATACGTGTAATCAAGAGGAATCGTTGGCTAACTCATTCAACAGAGAAAATCTCCAAAGTCATTCAGGTGGAAAATCTTTCACCTCGAACAATTATGCTAAAGTGGAGGTTATACGTGAAGCGGCAAGCCATGACACCTTTCCCAGAATCATCTGGAGGCCGTCCACAAACAGCTTTCATGGATTCTGACCAATTAACGCAACCCGAAAATGAAGTCGACATTTCATCCACTGCTTGCCCCATCAGCCTCATCCCTCACCCAACCACCATCTCCGCTTTTAAAACCATTCAACTCCGCATCCACTTCTCCTCAGAACTCCCAGGGTCATACCAGATCATGCTTACTTCCGAGGTTTGGTACGTTCAACCCAACGGAACTCTCTCCCTCTCTCCAGTCATCGCCGAAAAAATTACATCAGTCGTAAGACCCAATCTTTTGCCGGGTCCCACGTCACACGCCTCATCAAATAAACCTGCAGGGAATCTCACCGCAGCCTTAGCCAACAACCCTCTCTGCAACCCTCAGGCAGGCCGGCAAGTCCAACTCCTAGTCCTCGGCAAACTTGTTCAACCACATCTTTCACTTGAAGATGGCGCTGAAGCCATTCATATGAAACCAGGGCACCATTTACGTAGCATGGCTTCATTTTCCGTCGCGTTGCCCCATCACGATTTCGGCGCGGGTCTTTCGCTATTTTCCAATCATTCGGAGGATGGGTCACCCACCGCTGTGGTTGTGTTGAAAAATACGACCGACGCATCGTGCGAGTTTGGGAATTACCGCGGAGCCGTCCAATATGATCAAAGTTGTACGTGCGGATGTGGCGATAACGCCATCCGCTGCATCTGCTGTCGTGGTCTCGCCATCGCCTCAAGGACCGGGTGGGATGGTAGCACAAGGAGGAACGCATGTCTCTTTGGGTTCGTCCAAATTTACGCTGAATCGTGGGTTGAGGACCGGGGGTAATGATGGGACGGAATCAGTACAGAGAAGTGCATCTTTGAGGAGGGAGGAGGAGCAGAGATATAAGAATTATGAGTTGAATCCGAATGATAAAATTGTGGTTGTTGTGCAGTGTTTTGGGAGGAGGGCGGGAAAGGAAGTGAGGGTGAGTGTTGGTGCGAAGGACGATGGGCAGATTGTTGGAGAAAGTATTGATAGTCTTGGGGAGAATGAGGAATGTGAATATGTGAGGACCGAAAGTGAACAGGAGATGGGGAATTTGGTGGTGCATTACACGAATGGGTTCTTACAAAGGATCCCCATTCAGTTCGCGTAAATGTTAGTTAGCTATGAGAAGTTTTAATCACATGTAAATAATAATAAAGTCTCTCAATAAATGTAATGTTGTTTCACAATGTATTTTATGTCTATCCTGGCAGGCTGTGCATTAATTAGGTCTAAAATAAAATAAAAAGCAAAGAAGGAAAGAAAGATGGTGAGGATAAAATAAGCACAGTTGGAAGAGAGCAGAAGGTAAAGATAAAGAGACAAAACAGCAGTGCACTGAGGACTTTTGGGTACAAGAGAAGCTGCGGAAAAAAAAGCGGACCTAAACGCAGTGATTGCGTTTTAAAACATCTCTTGTTAACCGAACAAATAACAGTAAAAGCGGTTGCTATGGCTCTGGTTTTTTGATACGTCATGGAGGAGTGGTGAAAATGATTTAAAGGTTGATGATTAAGGAGGGAGGGAGAAGGACCATGTACGGTATCCCGACTAAGTAGATAAGAGCATAGGTAGGATAAAAAACTGATGCGAAGGTCCTCCCGAGAACAGCCCCCAAAACTCCCACCATTCCTCGATCCCCCCCTTTTAAAAAAAAACAAAAGAGGAGCCATAATCCCTATCTATCCAAATACAAAGATGGGTCGAAATCCGCAGGGACCACCATTCCTCACCCCCCAAACCGCTGTAAAGCGTTAGGGTCTTCAGATAGATGTTTCCGAATATGGTGTTCCTGAATCCACTCAACAAGTCTTTTGCCCTCCTCTGAACGGATGTCAATTTTACGGGCAAAGAGGTACTTGGGATTGTCCTTTTCTGATGAGGATTCGCCGTCAAGATTTTGACGGTCGTCGTAGTTGAGGACTTTGGGGTGAATCTTGTTCGGTGGGAAGGTAAGGAGTGCTTGTTGTCATTGACAACAGTGTTGATGAATTGGGGGGTGTTGAGGAGGACTAGATTAAACTAAAGTTAGACGTACGAATAATGCAGTATTGCTTACCATAACAGAAAGAAACTTTCGTCAGGAATCCAGGTTTGTTCGGTAAAGGCTAAAGCCATTGCTACCTCATCACTTGATCTCAGATACTCGACAAACTGTCTTGAAAGAATGACCCATTGATGATGTTTGCATACCTTCCATCTAGGAAATGGAGGGAACATTAAGCCAGCCTCATTTGGGTGGTGCGTGTTAAATTCGTGGTTGGCGTTGTCGACACGAGGAAGATGGGGTCGAGTGATACGAATAGCAAGGTCGTCTTACACAAAACGCGTTAGAAAAATATTACTGTAAAATTCGGTCTTTTACAGTCAACTAAAACGAAGAGTGGAACAAACAGCGTAGTTTTAACGAAAACTTACGATATTCGCCCCAATGCGCAACAAAGTTTTTTATCCCTATTTGCAGGCAAATCCAAAACCCTATGAATCTCCCTGCTCTTTCTCAAAGGCACATTAAAAGCCGACAAATTGATAACATGATGCCAATCCGCCATATCCAACAACTCATAGAACCCGCTCAACTGCATCCACACCAAACTAATATGCCCCCATCTTCCCCTATATCTATTTTGTGCCATGTATACGTTTCCTGGTAGGGGCTTTGAGTTAGGTCGGTTGATAGCGTTCATGTCGGCTTCTCGTTGAAGGAGGAACGAGGCGATGGATTGATAAAGCTCGTCCGATTGAAGGTCAACGTGAATTAATATAATGGAAGATCCATCGTCGAGTTGGTCGAGGAGGAATTTAACATTTTCGAGGATAGAGCGGTCGCCGTGTATCATGAGAAGGTAGGCCAGCTGATATAAAATTGGTCAGATAATGCACCTTTTACCTAAACTCCACCGCCCCAAATCTTTTATAGTTACTAACCTGGTACTTTCTTCTTGGCCCTGGGATAGGGACTCCGGCTCGGAAGGTAGTTGGGAATGTTCATTTGAAAGTAATTAATAGGGGTCGATAGATCTGACCAGTCGAGTTGAAGAGAGTTTTGCTAAGCTGTTTGCACCATCTGCAGCACAATAGCAAGCAAGTTTTCCAGTTTTCCTACATCACGACGTCGGTCAGCAATCATTCGACCCGGCAATCTTATCTCACCTTCGACGATAAAAACTTGTTCTTTGCAATCAACTTCATCATCACTTTTCTCGCTCTCGCCTCAATAAGCTCCACAAAATCATCTATGGAAGGATTCACTTGCGCTACCGTTGCACTCCAGTCCGGGATGAAAGCCATGGAGTCAAAGGTGGCATTGTTTAGGTTCTCACAGAACCTGAATCCCGTTGCTTTGAAAAATCGCACCGGTTCAGTTTTTGCGAGTGCAGTCGAGTTCTTCTTAGTAAACAGTCTTGTTGATGTATCGCTTGCTACTTCCATCCCATAAGGATTCGCATCGGATACATTTCTTGATGCTAAAAGGGGAATGAATCGTCAGTAAAGATTCATTTATAGATTCATGTTATCTCACTTGAGCCCCGCTAATGTATCATTATTGCCACTTATTGTGAGGATGGCTACGCAGACAAGCACCGTTGATACACTGAAAAGGGCGATGAATGCCTTCCTGAGATTGACATGCCTCAGTGTTTCAGAGGTCACCTCTATGGCGATGGTTGACAGGAACCCCATTCGGCGAGGAATCTCTCCCACAACCCTCCAAAAAACTGCTGACGGAAGTGCTGATATCTTTCTTTTAGGTCGCTCTCGTCTCCAGCACAGGATGAAAGGGTTTCAGTGTGCTAAGCTTTCGATCGATCAAGTATATGATCGGTATTGATGCTGTTTGCTTTGGAGGGAGGAGGATGGGGGATGGAGAGGCACTCTGTAGTTTACTATGAAGCGGGGCGTATTGCGCAATGTTGTCAGGTTTCACCGAGTCCAGATATTTTGAACTCCGAAGCACAATTGACAACGAAAACAACGCAAAAAAAAACGCAAACAAACAAAGGAAAAAAGACCATGTGAAGGATTTGGTATCAGATTAGTCCAGGAATGAAACGAGACCATTCGATTCCTTGAGACACCCTTCACTCTCTTTCTCCACGACAAAATAATTACACTGTCATGCAAAACTGCAGGTTTTTAAAACATGAATCGCGGCTTTCACTATGGCCGACACTCGGTGCAGAGATGATCACGAAGCCTGTGCCATGGAGACGGGGGCTGTATGGAGGAGGATACGAGTTTATATGCCATTTTCATGGCCCGCGAAAGCTTTCTCGCCCATCATCGGTGAGGGCGACACTCTACGCGATTAAGGGTTCGTCGTCTTTCCGGTGCATGGGAAGGCCCTTATACAAGGGGTAATCATGACCCATTGCGACCATAATGAAACATCGCATAATGTTGAGGGCACCAAGAACATCCCGATTCCATAATGTGAAGCAGCTTTTGCAGCTCAACACAGAGTGGATAGGGGAGCCTTGTGGTCCTCCTTGACCTCAAACCTTTTCTAGGTTCCCTCTGTTATAATTTGGAGTCGGTTGGTACAGAGCAGCAATTATAATGAATGATTCCACTTACAACTTCAATTCGCAAGGGCAGACGGATGAAGTATAGGCCTCCTTTTGCATCAAGACCTTCTTCACCCACCCCTTCTTTCGCACCATTGCTCTCAGCAGTTTCTTCATCGGCCCCTTTTGCCTCCCTCTAATGTTCTTGGATACATTACGGTTCGAAAAGAAGGAAGCTCCTGAGCCGACCACAATGACGACATCCTTGTATCCTATTGTAATGTTAAGAAATATACAGAACTAACAAGACATCTTCTTACCGTGGCAAAGCTTTTTTATCAGCTTATCCAATGCCTTCTGCTCCTTCACGTGTTTGCGAAATCGTTTATCTCGCTCCCGAAATTTGTGACGATATAATACCTTAAAACATAATTATTAAGTTGTTATCAACATTGAAAGTCTTACCTCATAAAAGTATGATGTGTATTCCACGAACTAGCATAAAGTCTTCAACGGATGAGGTCTTTGCTGACGGGATTTTTTCTCGCACCGTCTTCACCTGTTTTTGACAAAAATATGGAAGATTTAAAACCCAAAGTCAGTCGTATATAGATATCACTTTAACTGTCTAGGTATTACCTCCTTGCTAACAGGCCTATGAACGCCGTGGCCAGCCTCGTTGTGCCATTCGCGGCTGGTAATACAGGATCTTAGATAACTACAATGTGGCTCCTTCAAGTCGTCAGGGATTTCCCTTTCTCCTTTGGCATGAGGGTTCTTTGTCATTGGCTGCTGCATTGTAGAAGGTGGTTTCTTACGGCAACGCCGTTTTCTTTGTTTGCCTCGCCTTTTCTTCTTCGTCTTTTTCATCTTCTTTGACTTCTTTGATTTCTTTAACTGATTCCTCTTCATTGACGTTTGCTTCTTCTTCATATCATCAATTCCTTTCCCTCCACTGAAGGCTCCTTTTGAGCCTCGTCTACCAATATCGCCTCACTATCCTTCATCCTTTTCCTCTTTTTTCTCTTCCTCCTCCTGATAGCACCCTTGCTGCCCTTCTCTTTAGTCCTTTCAGGTATCGCATTAAATGGTACGCGTAAGAATCCATTAAGTGGATCAGTCACACCGGGGTCGAAAAAGGCGACGACTTGTTTAGGATCCAATACAATCTTCTTGTCGCTCGTGAGGCTATCAGCCTTGTCAGTTCACACTCGCGAATATTAACTAGGTCTGCACCTTTAACTCTTTTTCGTTTTAATGTCCAAGAGATAACCGCCCGTAGTGAATCGCTAACAAATCCGTCATTGTCCAAAACGTCATGTTCTCACATATTCCAATGGACTATCGCTTTGGTGCATGAAGGAAAGCGATAGGCAAAAAGGTGAAATACTTTCCCAAATAAGTCTTATCAACTGGCAAAAAAACCCCAGAAAAACGCGAGCAGAACTACTACGTTGATTGGGGTATTGTGAGATTATTGGATAACCTCACCCAGAGGCATGAATGCGTCGCTTATATAGACGTCGTGCCTTCAACCTTATTTCCTTATTCCCGTTCCATTCTTTTTCCTCTCAGGGTTTTTCATAGTTTTTCCCCATAGATACGAGAGAGGTTTTTATAGAAGGAAGGGCGGTCGACGTGGTATGCCAACTTATGACATGCTACCACGTTGGTCGAGATGCCTGTTGTTGTTATTTGATTCCCCTTTATGTATTGTTTTATTATTTGTAGAAAGTTGAATAGATTTACGTTCACCCCAAAGACCTTGAAGGCCCCCTGGCTTCAGGCCAGCCTCTGGCTGAGCTTTCACCAACCCCTTTTATTATCTATAGTGTATTGAATGTTGCCAGCGGGTGCTCAGGTGATGGCGTCGCCAGGAGAGACCGCAACCCAGACCAAGATGAACTTCTAAGAAGGTATGAGCAGTAGATATACGCCTAATTTGCATGATTCCTTCGAGGGTCTGGTCGGAGAACCACGTCTGTTGCTATATTGTTGACGACATATGCCATCCCGATGTTTGGAGTGGAAGTAGCGGCACATAAGAAGCCCGTGGATGGATGAGACAATAGAAACAACACGTTAAAACGGTTATAAGGAGCAGTAACGGAGACCTGACACATTCCTTGGAGCGGGATGGAATCCCTTCTCATAGAACCCTTTCCCCTCGTCACTTTGGACCCAGTTATGAGGCATTTCCCTACATTTTCCCCCTTCTACTAACAATCAGAACGAAACACAAACCACACCACACCAAATCCTTGCATCCCTTAACGGATGAGTAGGGCTTTATTCCCGACTCTGGAGTACATCCAGAGAGTTAGTATCGTCACCTACAATGTGGTTCTCTACCTCTGTATGTCAAGGCTGAGCAGAGGAGACCACTAGAGAGAACTTCACAGTATCAGCTCCCTTTTTGGTTAGAAGTTTGGAACATATAACGACGAATTCACCTGTTCCAAAGCGACGTTCAACGGCATTGATCGCCTGATCAGCATAAGCATAGCAAAGGCGACCTAAAAGCACAGGTTGGGAATATTGGAGGAAAGAATGTTAAGGTCAAAAGCTTCAATGTTGTTAACATCTTTAGAGGAGCTTCTTTCGGGAACATTGAATCCTTTTTTTAAAGTCACGGAAGCCGCTGTGGAATCAAAGTTGCCGTCTACTTCTTCGGGTTTAGGAATGGACATGATGATTTCAAGTTCGAAGGGAGTGAGTGAGCTCCGGGAAAGGGTGTCTAGGTTGCCCGCCTCCAGAGAGGGTGGTGGATAAGGGCAAGCTTCTTCCGTGGGGCGGGGGGGTTCTTCACATATCACTGGGAGAGATGTCGCCAACACCAACGCGTTTGAATCAACCTGTTGATCTTGATGCCGGTCCAGTCGCTGAATCGGCATCTCTATGGAAGGCACCATCTCATCGGTTTCCTTTACAAGACCCTTTGATGAGCTCCTTCCAGGTATCTCAGGAGCCTTTTTGGGGGCTTTCATCTGAGAGAAGGAGATTAACTTGAGTGGAGGACAGAACAGATCGCATGCACTATTTATTTAATTATTTATTTATGAATAATATTATTATTGTTTATTTATTATATTTTGTTTAACAATAAATAAGGGAGGGTATATAAGGAGATAATTTTTCTTCAAAAAAGCTCAAGTACATTCATTGCATTGATGATGCATTCATAGCCTTGATGAAGTTCAACTCTTCTGCAAGGCATGTCCTCTTCACACAGCTTGAGCCCATGTTCGTGGAATTGTGGACATATTCTAACAAAAACCACTGTTGAGATTCTTTGGTGGCCACACTGACTCTCTTCAGCTGGTGGATATGCTCTGCTCAGAGAAACACTTGAATACACCATGTGGTATCATACTAAGCTCATTGTGTGAAGTAGATTGGGTGATGGATTATATTAGAGTTACTGAGGGATCATATCATTTATTATTTATGACTTTATTTTATGTTTGCATACATCTTTGCTTTTTGAGGGACGCCTCAACATCTGGTTTATGACATCCAACTTTTTTCTTTCCCATCCTTTTTTTGATCTGACAATTTTTTTTTCTGTACATTTTTTTTTTCTCTGACAATTTTTTCTTCTCTGACAATTTTTCTATTATGACAATTTTCTTAATCCTACTTTTGCGATTGATCTAACTCAATACCTTATCATCCCATCCCATCAAGGATCCCTGTGTCATCCAGAAGCTCACCAAATTAAGGTCCATCGAGAAGATGATGCAGTCACATATCGCTCGAAGCAACAAGAACACTTTCTATTCTGTGAGGGAAGGGGGGACCACTAGCATTTTGGGAGGAAAGGAGGGTGTACAGTGAGGAAGAATGCATCGGAGGTTAGGCAGAAAGGGTTACCAGGAGAGGAGAGGAGGGGAGGCTTTCCAGCCTTGCATACGACCATTTGGAAGAGATTGAGTGTGAGTTACAACCTTCTTTTTATTTATTAAGTCTGATTTTTGATGATTTAATAGGATCTTCCTTTTCTGTCACACCTCCTTAGTCCGAAGCTTGGAATCAAGGGCTCCACTTATGGAATGGGTTGGGATTTTATTTTAGTTAATCTCTTTATTTTAATTTCTGATGTGATTACGTCTTGGACTAGTCATTGTTTATAGAAACTTGAAAGCAGAATTGTTGTAAAAGCTAATTCAATTTGTCACAATTACCTACACCAGAATATTTGTATCGTAGGATTAGGGGTCGGGGGTCCTCGACTACTAGGGAATTTAGCTTTGAATGGTGTCATCATGTCCCCCACAAGGGTTTGAAAGTCTGCTCAATGTCATTTTACCCCATCCTCCACCTACAGTATTCAAGTTCATTTTCTTTCACTCTCTTCTGTGTTTTTCTTCCAGCTGAAGCAGCACACTCAAGCACCTGTGAAGCTGCAATGGCAGCTAACGCTCAGGGATTCTGGCAAACCTTTAGTGTGGGTTGTTACGGAAGCGTATACGTTCAGGCATCGGCTACAGCACTCTGCCAGAAAATCAGATTCTACATCCTGCTCCACTGCATCCACAGAATAACGCATGCAATGGCCCACCATCCATTGACCAGGTCAATGTCATTATGGGACGGTTTAAGAGGGTGGTTGATTCCATGAATATTGTAGTTATCCACATCATTGTCATCTTCTAACTCATTCCTGTAGATGATGTATTGGATGTGGAAGCTTCTTGGAGATGTTGCTGTGAGAGAATGCAATGATTTTTGAGACGATTGGCTTTTTGGAAGTGGTTGATGGTGCAGCAGCACCTCTACCTCATGCGACCTCTTTTCCCGTGGATCTCCTCACTACCACCACACGCTATCACATTGGCCTAGGTAATGCCGATGAAATTCAACTTCCTCCTGCCGTGATGCCAGTGGATGAGCATTCCATCACATTTCCTTTCTCCAATGAGAACAATTTTTTCTCTAGAAGCTTGCTTTGGGACACATTTAGAGCTGTCTACCAAGGTTGGCTCTTTCTAGTTTCACTTTTATTATCTAATTACATTTTCATTTAGATCCGAGAATTAACCATGACTATGTCGTTGACAATGAACCCAGTCCAAGGAGAACCATCTTTAGAACGTGGTCAGGTGCCACCAGAGTGCCAACATTTGCTGATTGTAAGTTTTTATAGCTCTATGTGTCATTCATGACCATTCAATAGATGACCCAAATCAACTGGGAACTCCAATGGCACCAGGCCCTCCACCTCAGGGATGATCGACTGAATTATCATGCCATTCGACAGATCCAGCCAACCCAATTGACTATATTGTCGATATGCAAACAGGAACATGCCTAGGAAGTGAGTACATTTATTTCTTAAATGATAGATGCTAATGATGATACACGCAACAGACATCAAAAATCATGTTCCCAAGCAATAGAGGAAGGGATAGCAAAGGTCATTGGAAGAATGGTGGAGGATGTTGGGCAATTTGCAGGAGAGGATGCCAATTGGACTGCAGCAGAGAGTGCAAACGTAAGTAGATTTTGTTTTCTCAATCCAATACATTGACATTGCAAACAGGCAACAGGCTCCTTCTTATTTTCACACCACGTATGGTTCGGCGATTTGGCAACATTCACCTTCTTCACCCTTTATCAAATTTTCTTTGGGATGGGTTTGGGATGGATGAAAGAGAAACATTTAGAAGAAGGTGGCTTTGCTTTCAACTGAGGTAGAGTGGACCATAATCTTTGTTTTCAATTAACATCTATTTCAAGACCCCTGTTTGGCTGCTTCACTATGCCATTGCAAGACTTCCGGACGATTTCATGGCACCAGCAAACTGGGTGACGCCTGAAGCTGTTAGAGCAAACACTCCTCCGTGGTTCACATGGAACCAGAATAGAAGGTGCAGAAGTGCATATCAGAGATTCATGCCTGCCTTACGGTAATTCTTTTGGTTACAAAGCAATCATATTAATGTCAATAGATATCTATCTCTGATACGAAGAACGCAGACACGACAAAGGATGAAGAAGAAGACGCAGAGGCAAATCAGTCAAGAAACAAGGCCATACATCTCACACCGCAACGAACTTCAACAGGCCCACCCTTATCAAGTTTGATTGGAAATCTATACATGCAACATCATCAAGCCTCAAGCACACCGATCAGCTGGGTTTCATCCTTGGAGATTAGAATTTGTGAGTACAAATCCACCTCTTTTCCTTTGCTTTTTCTACCTTCAAATAAAATTAACCACTAATAAAAAGGAGCCACAGAGGAGGAGTACCTCTATTTGAGTTTAAATCCTGCCAATGCAAGGAGAGCCATCAGCGATATGTTTGCTTTGATGCCATACTCGGATGAAGAGCTTGGGAATATGGTGGATGCGGTGCAACCAGCAGAGTTGACGATGGACGTCGTGGTTGCAAACAAATTCGAGATCATGGTCAAAGCTTTCATAGAGGTCAGTGTTTGTATTTAATGATAGTAATTGTTGACTAAATTATTATACCAAAGGTGGCGGCAACTTTCCCATTGAGAAACTATTGGTTTTGACTGATGGCTATAGCCTGCAGTTGGCGTATTCCATAGAACAAATGACCTCCCCTTTCCCTTAAACAAACGTGAGGCCTTTCTTATTCTCTATCAAAAAACTAAAACCTATTTCCTAAGCGCGAATCGCCACTCTAGATGAGGTTCAAAACCCAGGGGAGCACCGAATGGCACACCATCCTGATACACCCTGGAGAGGCAACCAGCAAACTCCAACAGGCCAACTCCTTGTCATCAACCATGTTCCCGTACTTGTGCCAGAATGGCAATGGACTGATGTGGAAGGGCAGGACATACCTGCCCATCGTGCTGGAGCCACAGACCCTGAAGATAGAAACTGGCGGCAACAAATTGGTGTTGATCCTGGACAAAAGTTTCAGATGGTGGCAGTGAGGATGGGCTATGGTGGGGTGATTGAGGAGCAGCGTGGCTTTGTGGATCAACATCCAGAGTATATCAATGACCCTGATAATCATCGAGAAGAGCGGAGGGCTCTGCGGCAGGAAAGAAAGTCTTATGTGAGAAGACTGAGGGGCCGACAAGCAAGGTATTGATTTCATTTGTTTACATCACTGTCATTAACATCTCCATTAAAGAACAATCAACTTATCTACCTGGTTTGAACAAAAGACAAAGCAACTTTGCGCCAGAGATGCTGACCTTGTTGCCCTTCATAATGAAGAAAACCCTGATATTGAGCCAATGATATCTATATCAGGTGAGTGTATCACTGATTTGTCAACAGGGTTTCCAATTTACATATTGTCCTAGATCAAATTAATGCATTACGAGGTGCAGAACGGAGGCTTCATGGAGAGAACTTGGTGCCCAGATGCTCTTACCATCTCACAGTATCTGAGCATTATGAGAGGCAAGCCCTTTTTTTTTGACATTGAACCCTAATGACCTTCACATTAGCCTCCGACTCTTTCATAGTGATCGACAACATCTTCATATGCGGAGAGCACGGGGTATTGGACGTCAAGCTTATAGGCCACTTGCGGCCCTCTACTTGATGTGGAGGATGTCTGTATGTTTCATCTTTATCTCCTCATTTATTATTCACCATTCTTTTCTTTTCTGGAAGCGTGATCGTCTCGAAAGGCCACAAGGTAGAACCAAAACAAAAAACCCCATGGGCGTTCGACGACATAGACCACTGCCAGAGCTTCAGAACCCCCTGCCTCCTCAAGATGGAGATGGACCAGGAGTGAATGATATGGATGTTGATCAATTTCCAGAGCCCCAAGAGGGCATTGCGCCTGCAGAAGGCAGACCAGCACAAGCTGGTGTTGTTGAAGAGGAGGAGGCTGTAGGGATGAATATTGAGGAGGAGGCTGTAGGGATGGACGTTGACGTTGTTCCTGGGGCAGAGATTGTGAATTTGAATGATATGGCACCCATGATGTATGTTGGATATGGAAACTTTAGTTGGCAAAAGCCTCATGGATCTGTTGAAACCAAGGTAGTTTAATTCCTAAATTTTACACAATGTTGTTCTAACCCTTGTATTTATAGAGGTTGACGAGAGAGCTGGCAATTCAAGGGTCTACAGCCATGTTTATGTCAGAAAACGGAACAACCACGAATGACGCAGTTCCTTACCATCAATATTTTAGTTTCCCTGATGCCATGGAAATCCCGACTTTGACTTTGAGACGCATAACACAAATGTGTATTCTATGATAAGAGCAAGATGCAATCATAGGTAAGGCATCCCCTTTCTGCCCATTCAGTATTAATGACTTTTTGCTCCCAGGAAAAAACGGTTGAGACGCTGTCGTGAACGGAAAGCCCGATTGTACTGCCTGATGATTTTGGAGAGCCTTTCAATGTTCCGACTTCTGTAAGCTGTGCCAATGTTAATGGTAAGAATTATAGAATGTATAGTTTTTAATTAAGTACTAAACTCTTTACCTTTGGGATCCAGTTCAATTACGACCAAACACCAGGTTGCGGTGCTGTATCCCATCACAGACAGAGTGCTGCAGGCCAATTCTGCGACAACCTGGGGAGCAGCCAGATGCTGGGTATATTGTTGATCGTGATATACAGGGGGGGATAACTTTCATCATTTGGGAGCACATTATGCATATACTGGAGAGAGAAGAGCTTGGAATGTGGTAGGTCTCAATGAGGCTGAGGAGATGGAAGCTGGAGATTAATTGCTTGTTTCATGTGTGCATTCACCGCGCTGGGGCTGGTGGTCTGAACAGATCATATCCCAGCGAATCGATACTGAAAAGGTATGAACAGTTTTCATCTTTATTTCCTATATTATAGTATAAATACCTCATGGCCATAACCCATCTAATTCTTTTCTTTTGTTCGTTCGTTCTTTCGTTGAAACGATTCAACGCATGCCATTCCAAAACTGAAACTGTATATACCCCATGTATTTATTTATTGAACTTGTTGTTTGTTGTGTTAATATTCAAATTTGAAAAATAAAGTACAGAAAGTTTCTCCAAATCATCTGAAGTTTTTCGAGACAACGTTGGAACTGAAAACGTCCCTTCTTCTTCTCCCAACTCTATCTCGAGATCCTTATCCGTCAAAGGAGTGTGCCTTGTCTCTGTTGTTCGACTGATCTTGTTTCATCCATTACTTCACTCCTTGCATCTACCTTCCCCACTTCTCATCCATCCGATTTTAACCATGAGCGCAACTGGAACACCCAAAGCCAAGAAGAAGGCCTCCCTTGGCCTGAAGCTGGACTCACTCCCACCTTCAGAGGAATTTGATTCCCCATCGCAAGCCAAACCTCTGACTACTGTCGACCTTTCTCTGCCGCCGCAGTTTTCAGATATGAAGATCGAGGATATCGACATTATCAGTGAACTTGGAGTAGGAAATGGAGGAACCGTCAACAAAATCATGCATAAGCCCACAAGTACTCTCATGGCGAGAAAGGTAGTCTGATCTTGCTTTCTCCATCGCGTTTAAAGTGTCATCGTTAAACTCACCACATCCACATACTTTGATCTCAGATTATCCATGTCGAAGCCCGCAGGACGATTCAAAAGCAGATCCTTCGTGAGCTTCAGATCCTCAAGAACTGCAACAGCCCTTTCATTGTGTCATTTTACGGCGCCTTTATCAGTGACAATAACATTTCGATATTTAATGGAGTTCATGGACCTTGGATCATTGGATCGCATTTATAAAGATATGAAATCGTTGGAGGAGGATGTGCTCGAACAAATTACTTTGTCGGTGTTGAAGGGGTTGGTTTATCTTTACCAAGAACACAAGATTATTCATAGAGGTGTGTTTTTTGTCAAAACCTCTTTCTTGAATTATTGCTACCGATATTCTCTTCATTTTTGTCTCCCAACCACTAAAAATGTCGGGTGCTTTATATTATGGGATAGACGTCAAGCCTAGCAATATTCTTCTTAACTCGGCGGGCCAAGTTAAGATGGCAGACTTCGGCGTTTCTGGTGAACTCACAAATTCTATGGTCAAGACTTTTGTCGGCACGAGTGCGTATATGTCGGTGAGTAGACCAAACCATGTCGAAAGGAAAATTATGACATTTACTCTTGAGAAACGTTGAAAAACGTGTCTTTTGTTGTGTGGAGGCCAGTCGCTAATTTTTCGATATCAGCCCGAACGTATTAAGGGCAACAGGTACTCTGTGCAATGCGACGTATGGAGTCTTGGTATCTCGTTGATGGAGTTAGCAATGGGGTCGCTTCCCGTTTCCAGCTGACGGAAAGCCTCTCACTCTATTTGAACTTCTCGAATGCATTGTAGAAGAACCTCTCCCAAATCTACCCGACGGCAGGTTCTCGCAAACGTTCCAGGCTTTTATCGGACGGTGCCTTATCAAGGATGACGCTCAAAGACCCAAACCCCAAGAACTTTTGGTTAGTTGTTATGCAAACCCACAGAGTTACTTTTGCTGTTGTATCCTGGTTGTTTTTTTTGACTTAAGTTGTCCTTTTTCACTTTAGTCCGACCCATTCTGCACCTCAGCTGAAGCTAGCACTATCGATATGAGAAAGTGGGCTGCCAACTACTTAAAGATAGCCAACGCGGATACAAATTCTGCTGCAGACTCCCTCGCAAAAATGGGTCTCGAAGGAAGATAAAGGCTGTTTTTTATGATCTAAACCTGACTTATACGACCATACCCTAAACAAATATCCTCCGCGTTATCAATCTCTCCAATTCCTGCTACCTTTACCCCATTCACGCACCCTCCCATTAGATTATGAACGTAATGCCACAATAACCTCCTTTAATCTTTTACCTTTATGTGTTTAAAAGGAATGTGAAATTGCGAAAGGTTTTTTTCACATGAGTTTTTTCTTCTTTCTAATTTACTTTTTGTGTCTCTTTCTTTCAGACATGAATAAGTGAAGTACTCCACATCTTTTCTTTTTAACCTTCGTTTCTTGTTCTTTTTCTTTATTTTCATCTTGTTCCTTTTTTTCCCTAAAGATATATTGGGCTGTTTGTGGTTTTTATGTCCATTATTACATCCTTTATGACTTTGCTTTGTTGTTATAAACTTGAGCAGTGGTTAGTTTTATTTTACGTGAACATAACTTACGTGCTTGAGTATGGTGGCGTCACTTTTATGAGAAAAGCAAAGGTAGAAACTATTGCACAACCGGTAGAAAAGGAGGGTGTGCAAATTTTTCCTTAGTTTGAGATATCGGACAGCCTTCCAATTGCAGAACCCGTTTCTACCGTATGGTAGAAAAGGAGGTTTTCTTCTCCCTTTCTTTCCCTACATTTGATCTCTCCTTTTTTTCTTGTCTCTTCTCAGAGTCAAAACCTCCATTTTCCCCTCATACAAAAACACTCGCACCTGCCGAGTCCGTCATTTTGCTTTCCTTTCATTCTTTGCATTCCTTGTTTTTATTTTCATTTCATTCAAGCGCATCCACTACACCTCATCCATCCATCCATCCCTCCCTCACTCCTTCCTGTTGTTGTTGCAGTTTCTTGTGTATTGTTTTTCTCCTCCCCTTATCTTTATTTCATTCCTACCACTTTTTTGCACACCTCCCTACTTCCTTGCCTCATCGCTGCGCTTTATTATTGAACGATCAAACGTTTACACCTTCATCCATCCCTGGGACAAAAGACAAAGACTTCCAAGCTTCACTTAATCTAGAGAGAGAAGAGACAAACAATCATCCATATCTTAGGATCTCATCCAATCTTCAACCTCAAGTACTTTGAAATCAACCCTAATTAATCATGTCTAACCTCGTCCCCGCTCCCCTTGGTAAGGATTTATTTCTTCTTTCAAGTGCGGAGGACTATATTATTTAATATGGATCGAACGCCAATGCATGCGGATCATGCATTACACTGGATTACTTCTCCGAAGCATGGGGCATGGGCTCGCAAAATGATGACTTTGTCACAGTGGATTTTTTGGTGCTGGCTGCTGGCTGTGGAGGCACAACTCAGCTTAAGGGGCACCTCCCTTCGATAATTAAGGATATCTTTTTTTGAAAAATCTCGATTTTTTGACTGACCCACGCCTCCCCACACGACCTTCTGCATCATGTTTATCACAGATGTCATCGGTTTTGTCTACTGCCCTCCAGGATGGGATGAGCACCGTCTTCGGTCTGGTCCCGATGCCGAAGCCATTGGGTAAGTGTTTCAGTGGATACTGCACTTGTCGTGCCTGCAACCTTGCCTGAGATCCTGCTTTCTTTGCTTGATCATGCTTGATATGATCCTCATGATCATTGTTTCAAATTGATGGACAAGATGGCGTACTTGTCTTGCGCTACGCTATACTATCTCGTTAGAGTTGTTCAGGGACGCATATTCTAATGCTTCGCATTTAGCAAAATCGCTATGGACACCTACACCGACATCTCTTACATCAAGGACAAGAACGCTATCCAAATTTCTGGAGAAACCCATGACGATGTTTACAAAGCGTGAGTGTCTCGTTTCGTTTGACTAGAGGACCATTATAAACAAAAGATTGCACGGCTGACGTGGTCTATCGCACTTTCCCACGCCTTAATTTTTGTTTCAAAATGTCTTTTTTGAGGACTTGCTGTGTGATTTCTTCTGAACCTTTACCCTTAAATACAGCCAAAACCAACTCAACAGCCTCTTCTTCCCCGTCATCGTCAAGTCTAAGCGCCAGTGGGCTCGCCCCGACCGCCCCGGAAGCTGGGGCCAGCGTCGCGACAGCTCAGGCCCGACCACCCCTACCACCGGCCATGGTCTTCGCAAGATGAAATCCGAGAGTGCTCTCGGCATGTCCAACCGCCCGGTTGGACCTCACGGTCCCGTCATGCCCCAGGCTCAGACCGCCACTGGATGGCGCTAAATATCACAATCACACGGTCTCGTTATTATTGTCTTTGGACTCGAAAGTCCATCCAAATTCCTTCTTTGTTGCTATATGTCCTTGACTTTTTAATTGATTCACTTTTCGACTTTGTTTGCTACCATTGCCAACTTTACGTGCTTTTACATTTCTCCTGTTTATATTTCTCCTGGCTACAGATGAGGTTTTTATGAAAAGGATGGGGAAGGTCAGCAGTGCGCACTGTGTGTTTGTGTGTGGTCGTACTTACCACGTTATGTGTCTAAAATACGGTAACCGAAAGATTTTTTTGACAAGGAAACCTGACACCGTCAACCACTTCATTCACTTTTTAAAGTATATAAGGCCGAAGACCACACTACATATTAAAGATTATATTGTTTATCATGTCCATACAGACCACACATCCAAATGCCATCACCCTTCAGACATCATCCACACCTTCTTCATGTCCTCAGACAACCACTTCATCCCCCTCCGCCTTTCAGCAACGGCAATACTCTTCCACATTCTCCTCACCAGGTAGAGCCACTCTTCCCAATTCTGCTGCTGCTGCCAATGCCTCCCTGAGATCGCATGAAGGAGCTGGATTACAACGGAAAGAATTCGACTCGGCCTCGGCCTTGATCTCGCCGTCTTATTCAGGATCATCCAACGCGACAGGCTCTTACCTGTCGTCTCACGGATCCGGGTCCTTTGGTTGCCGCAGCTCCGGATGTTTTTTCAACAGTAATGGCGGCGGCATCTACGTCCACGCGAATTCAGCATCGGCGTACTGGCTCATCTTCAGCCCCATTTCAAAATGACACCTCGTCGTCACCATTCTCAAACACAAGCTCATCATCATCAGCATCATCGTCAAACCGACATGCTTTTTCCACCTCCTCTGCACATCATCGTGATAATTCCTTTCGTGGCCGCCCTAATATCACCTCAAACCATTTAAATCTCTCTTCACCTTCTCCTACCACCTACCCTTTCCATCACCACACCACACCCGTCACCAGCGTTCCTCCCAACATGCGGAAGCATCAGGCCCTTGCCGCGCTCCTCGGAGGCGCGCTCTCATACCTCGAATCCTGTCCCGGTGTGTGTGAAGTCAAGCTTTGCTCCCAACCGCCTGTCACAGCAGCCGCTATTCAATCCTGGGAATCTAAAAATCTCGCCATCATCGCTGCTTCATCTGCCTCCCCTGTGATCACCTCGCCAACCGCATCTCCAAATTGCACTCCACCGTCATCCACATTCGCTCCGCCTCCACCACCCCTCAAAGGCTTGTTTGGATCAACCAGCAACCACCCTATCTCCCAATGTAGGTGGATGCCGCAAGACCTCGCAGGTCTCTACTCCATGACAGACGGGCTGTCGGTTCAATGGAGTGTCCGTTTTGGTAGCGATCCCGAACAAGCCATGGTGTTGGGATGCATGCACATCAACTCCATCGATCGCTTATAAGAGTCGATACGCCTGCCTTAACTACTTACTCGGCTGCGGCTCCCGCCACATCGACTTCAGAAAAGGAGAGACCTGCAACAACTCCTTCACCAAGAAAAGCTGGACGGATCCCTACATCACTCAAAGGAAGCCCCCATCCTCCCGGCCCTTCATACCTCCTCCACGACACGCAGACCCACGGCAAAATCTGTCTCTGTTTTCCAACACGTCGTGCCACGCATGCATCAGCGCCAACCCCATCCCCTACAGTATGGTTCCAGGATACGGGTGGAGCATGGTACCCACTCGCGCCGTCGTTTTCCGCGTTTTTTCCGGTTAATGGTGGTGCATCTAGGCGTGCTGGGATGGCATATGGGGATGACGGAGACGGGGATGGGGTAATGGATTGGATTGGTTAGGATTCTATTCAGTGGAGAGGGCCGCGTTGTCGAGAAGGATTAGGGCGTTGTTGGTGGGACCGTTTAGACAGAGTCCTACGGCAGTTGCTATTTTAAATGCGGCGATGGGGGTTACAGGCGTAGCTGGTCAAGGAGGGGGAAAGGGATGTGGGGTACAGGGTGCGGTCCCGGTGGCTGCGGTGCCGGCTGTTGGGGGGCAAAGTGGGGTTGACGCGGCTGTTCTAACGGGAGCCGCTGGGACGGTAAATGCTACTGTGCCTTCAACGGCGACTTCAGCTCCGCCCAATCCTTCGTTTCAAACTACAACAAATCTGGAAGGTGAAGAAGGCGGTGACGTAGGATGGGATCTCGAACGTACGTTATCCAATATCCGCGTCAACATTTCCTCGCGAAAAACAGGCCCTATTGATTCCGCCTTCCCTTCTACACAATCCCTTCACTCAATGTCCACATCGTCCGCCGCAATGATGGTATCTAATGGTGGAGGAGCGTCGACTGGGATGTCTGCGTCAGCTGCACTAACATCACGACCCAGCACCGCGTCGGAGAGGGAGCCTAGAATATCTTCAGCATCTGTCGGGTCTTCCATGACGGGGATGATGGCTTCTGGTTCAAATGGTACATTGGCATCATTGGGTGAAAGAAGTAGTAGACGCGCAGGCACTGCGCCAACGACGCGAAGAGGGGAGCGGTGAAGCAATGTTTCATGTTGTTTCATGAAATTTCCTTTTGATAAGGGGCTTGACACAACACTTCTGCACGGGACCACCAATTCACTTTGAAAAAAAAGCCATCCTATTTTCGCAGTTTGTACGGGATCTTCAGATATCCGAGCACTATATAAAGTACAGCACACACAACAGCCAACGCTTTCGTATACTTCAAAGTATATAGCATCAGTAAAAAAAAACAAAGCTTTAGAGCTGAGACGCAAAAGAACGGACAGTATGGATTCCATGGAAATCACCCCTGCTACTCCAGCACCGGAGCAACAACATGACCACGAAAGCCAGCAGCAACCCTACTCTTGCGGATGCTCTTCAACGTCTGCCTCTACCACTACATCACAGAAGAAGCCGTTCAGGGTTGACATCCACACTCATATCATGCCGAGGCAGTTGCCTGATCTTAACCAGAAGTATGGCTATGGAGGTGATTAGACGATTTCCGTTTCTCATCTCTTTTGAATCAACGGGGTATTCAAAGGATGCTGAATTGTTTTGGTTATGGATGATGAGTTCTAATACGTCTTTTGGTTTTGACATGGTGGGCTGATTAGGCTGGATCTCTGTTCAGACTACTCCAGAGGTACGTCAAACTATCTTTCTTTCACCTATTTCTTTCTCTTAGCACTCTAAATCCTTTATCTGCATTGTTTATATAACTCCAAAGCTAACTATGTTGCTTTTTGGGAACAGGGCAATGCTACCATGTACCTTGACGGAAAGCATTTCAGAGATGTGGAATGTAACTGCTGGAAGCCTGAGGAACGTATTCATGATATGGCGAAAACGGGAGTGGATCTTCAGGTTTGTTCCAACCGTTTTGAAGCCTTGTCGTTATGCGTCTTGACTTCATGTTTGAAGTATTACTAACCATGATCATACTCAGATCATCTCTACCATTCCTGTTTTCTTTAACTACTGGGCAAAGCCGGAGCACTGTCTCGATTTAGCCAGGTAAGCCGAGGTGTAAAGTAAAACACATGGTTGCAATTCAAAGACTCTAACACTGAAACCTTATAGATATTTGAACGACAACATTGCCCAGACCTGCAGTTTGTACCCGACCAAGTTTGTTGGCCTTGCTACTCTTCCCATGCAGGCTCCTGAATTGGCTGTTCAGGAGCTTAAACGTTGCGTTGAGGAACTCGGATTGCCTGGAATTCAAATTGGAAGTCACGTTAACGGTACGATAGTAATGATTTCGTCAGGAAACGATGCTGACTTTGTTATTTACTTGTCTTTTTTTGTAAAGACTGGAACCTTGATGCCCCAGAGCTTGAGCCAATCTGGACTGTGAGTTTTTCTCTTTCATAATCGCGATTTCCATATTGTAGGAATCTCGACTGAAGCTTCTTTGTTTTAGGCCTGCGAAGAGCTTGATGTATCTGTATTCATCCATCCTTGGGACATGGAGAATAAGGGGTGCGTCATTTTCTGCACTTGATCTTGTTCAGTTTGGAATCTCACTGACCTTTTCTGTTTCTTTAGTCGTATGGAGAAGTACTGGTTCCCATGGTTAATAGGCATGCCGTGCGAAACGACCATGGCTATCTCTTCTCTCATTTTCGGGGGTGTGCTGGAAGCGTCACCCTAAGCTCCGTGTCTCTCTTGCTCATGGTGGTGGATCCTTCCCGTTCACCATTGGTCGTATTGAACATGGATACCAGGTTCGCCCGGATCTTTGCGCGACCAAGTGCAAGCAGAACCCTCTGTAAGCCACATTATAATCGGGCTTTCTGTCTGTATGCTTGCTAACACTATTTCAAAGATCATACCTTGGTCGGATTTGGACTGATTCGCTCGTCCACGACGAGGACGCGCTCAGACTCCCTTATTAAGAAAATTGGCATTGACAAGATCATGCTTGGCAGTGACTACCCCTTCCCATGTAAGGATCTCCCAATGTCCTACTTTTTTAACTATTTTCATATCTCTATTTAGTGGGAGAGCATAACCCTGGAAGCCTCGTCGATTCTTGCGAGTGGTTGAGCCCGGAAGAGAAGGCTATGCTTCTTGGTGGGAATGCGCTGAAGTTCTTCAAGCTTGAGGAGAGGGACTTTGAGAATGCGATGGAGGAGGGTGGTGCCTCTGCTTGATTTTGGTTAAACTACAAACGTCCCTCTCAATCATATTTACATCTGTCATTATCCGCATACTTCTCTAAATCCCCCTTTACTTTCAGCGATCTCTATTTCTTCCATCCCTTGCTTTATTTTGTAGGGTTTTTTTTAAATTTTTTTTGTTGAGCTTGCCTTGTGGGGTTCATTTATCGTTGATTTCTATCTTATGGTGTTCGTAGGATTGCTCCTGTTTGTTAGTTAACATCGACGATATCATTCGCTAAATCAGTCCATCAAATGTTTGTTTCCAAATTCTGCTGACGATGATCATTTCTACTGTGTGTAAGCTCGATACTTGCTTTTGTTGTAGTGTGTCCGCCGATGTCATTAGAAATTAAGAATGGGCTTTTTTCTGACTCTTGAAAAAAATGTCCATACAAAAACGGCTGGTTGGGAGATGGAGATTTGTCTTAGTGATTTTTGATAAGATCAATTGATATTTACATACTGAATATTAAATAAAGGAAGGAAAAAGTTAAAACAGTCCCTGACAGCACTTTTCATCACATTCACGAACTACGTACAAAGTTGACGCAAAAGGAATGGCCAGCGTCACAAAGGTCTCCATCCTCGGCGGAGAGATCATTGTTGCCGGATATGATCTTACTTTTAAACATTGCCGATGATGTGCTTCAAACCATCCCGCTTCTTCCTACATCATCGTTACCGACAGCAACATTGCTCCACTTCACCTCCAAGCCCTCGTCGATGCATTCCGGGATGGCATGACCCGTCTTAATATCTCTGAAAGGAGAATCCTTACTTTCATTTTACCACCGGGTGAGAGCATCAAGACACGAGAGGTTAAGGCACAGGTGGAGGACTGGATGCTCACACAGAAATGCACAAGAGACAGCTGCATGGTGGCTCTTGGTGGTGGTGTTATGGGCGACATGATCGGTAAGATATCATTCTGCATCGCCCATAGTCTTTTAACGCTTCGCTTACGACAGGTTTCATTGCATCCACTTTTATGAGAGGCATTCCTGTAATCCAGATCCCTACCACACTCCTCGCAATGGTGGACTCATCTCTTGGCGGCAAGACAGCTGTCGACACTCCCCACGGCAAGAACCTCATCGGTGCCTTCCATCAACCCCGTCGTGTCTTCATCGACCTCAAATACCTCCAAACTCTCCCTCGTCGTGAATTCGTTAATGGTCTCGCAGAAGTGATCAAGACGGCCGCCATTTGGAGTGCGGGAAGACTTTTCATTGCTCGAGAACAACGCTGAAGAGATTTTGGCTCTCAGCCAGTCGCAACACGGCGGTGGTGGTGATGTCACGTCGTCAAAAATCCTATGAGATGCTGCTAAAGGTCATTCTTGGCTCTGTTCGGCGTCAAAGCGCATGTAGTCACAGTTGATGAGAAGGAGACGGGGTTGAGAGGGCTGCTGAACTTTGGACATTCTGTGGGTCACGCCGTTGAAGCGATTCTCTCTCCTGAGATGCTTCATGGTGAGTGCGTGTCTATTGGTATGGTCAAAGAGGCAGAGATCTCAAGAAACTTGGGACACCTTGGCAACGTTGATGTCGGACGCCTCGTTAGATGTCTTCAAGGGTACGGGCTTCCCGTCGCTATTGAGGACAAGATTGTCATGGCTCGTGTCCCTCACAAGCATTGCACTGTTGACAGGCTTCTGGACATTATGCGTGTCGACAAGAAAAATCAGGGAAACAAGAAACGCATTGTCCTTCTTGCAGCTATTGGGCGCACTGTTGAGCCGAAGGCTAGCTTTGTGTCCGACGATGTGATTCGCAAGATTCTCTCACCCGCCGCGCAGGTTCATCCTTCGAGTCAGGCGCGGTTCCAGCCTCTAGTGTTTCCCTCAACGTGCCTGGATCCAAGTCCATTTCAAATCGTGCCCTTGTCCTCGCCGCTCTTGGTGAGGGACGATGCAAGCTCAAGGGTCTTCTCCTTTCAGACGACGTTCACGTCATGTTGGATGCGTTGCAAAAGCTCGTTGGAATCACATTTGATTTTGAGGATGAAGGAGAGACTCTTGTTCTTACCGGGGGAGCGGGACGTATCGGAGTCCCCAATTCAGAGATCTACTTAGGGAATGCCGGAACCGCTGCAAGGTTCCTTACCACCGTATGCGCGTTGGCGAAGGGATCTGAGGGAACTACGGTTGTCACTGGCAACGCACGAATGAAGCAAAGGCCGATTGGGCCTCTTGTTGAGGCGTTAAGGGAGAATGGTTGTGATATCGACTTTCTTGAATCCAAGGGGTGCCTGCCGCTTTCTATCCCGGCCAGCGCAAAGGGACTCCCGGGTGGTCACATCAAGCTTGCTGCTTCCATCAGCTCGCAGTACGTCTCTTCCATTCTCCTTTCAGCACCTTACGCCGCCGAGCCTGTCACTTTAAAGCTAGTTGGGGGCGCTGTTGTGTCGCAGCCTTATATTGACATGACAATTGCCATGATGGCGTCGTTTGGCGTTAAGGTCGCGAGGAGGCTGGAACAAACGTCTACATGATTCCGAAGGGGTGTACAAGAACCCTGAAGTTTACCACATTGAGGCTGATGCAAGCTCTGCTACTTACCCTTTGGCGTTCGCGGCAATCACGGGAGGAAAGGTTTACCGTTACCAATATAGGAAGCGACTCGCTTCAGGTGAGATACAGTTTGAGCGAACCTCACTCTGGATCTAAGCTAATGATTGTTTTATAGGGTGATGCTGAGTTTTGCTATCAAAGTCCTTAAGACGATGGGATGCGAGGTTACTCAGGTGCCAAGCAAACCACTGTGCAGGGTCCGCAAAGTTGAGCCCTATTTCTGAAATTGATATGGAAACTATGACCGACGCGTTCTTGACAGCCTCAGTTCTCGCTGCCGTTGCCACGCAAGGAGGAAATGTTACTCGTATCAGAGGATTGCCAACCAGCGAGTCAAGGAATGCAACCGCATAGCCGCTATGGTCGAACAACTCGCCGGTTTTCGGTGTCCAGCATCAGAGCTAGACGATGGTATCCAGATCCACGGAATCGAGAAGGAGAAGCTTGTGGAGCCTACTCACGGTGTCAAGTGTTACGATGATCATCGTATTGCTATGAGCTTTTTCGCTGTTGGCCAGTGTTCTTCCCCAAGGGAAGAATGCGACTATTCTTGAGAGAAAGTGTGTTGAGAAGACCTGGCCTGCATGGTGGGACGTTCTTGAGGCGAAGCTTGGCGTAAAGATTTCTGGAATTGATATCGCTCACCCTGAGAAGCCTGCCGCGGCTGGTGCTTCTGCAGCAAACGATGCTACGCCTTGGTACCTTAAGCCATCTGCAAAAGGAAATGATCTTCATGCATCAACGCTTGTATTTGTGGGCATGAGAGGTGCAGGCAAGACTCACATGGGCCGAGCCATGGCATCTGCTCTTTCACGTCAGTTCATCGATATGGACACTTACTTTGAGCAGTCTGTCGGAAAGCCCATTCCTCAGTTTCTTGCTGGGTCTACGTGGGACGAGTTTAGGAGCCTTGAAAGCAGTTACCTTGACAAGGTTCTTTCGGAGCACCCCACTGGATACATCGTGTCATGCGGTGGTGGTATCGTCGAGACTGAGGCTGGAAGGGCGGTTTTGAAGTCTTGGGCATCTGGCAAGAGGCTGAACGGACAAAAGGGTCACATTGTTCATATTAGCCGTGATATTAAGGACATCATCGACTATCTTTCCATTGACAAGACACGGCCAGTGTACGCTGAAGATCATGAGGGTGTGTGGAAGCGGCGTGCGCCATTTTACAGGGAGCTTAGCACGATTGAATTCCGTATTGTTAGGGATGGCGAAGAGCCTTGGAGTTATGTTGAGGGTGATCTTTTGAGGCTTCTCAAATTCGTCACGGGCAAGACTGCGCAGCCTGCACCGTCCTAAAGTGTGATGGCGACTCATCGTTCTTCTTGTCACTCACCTTCCCCGATATTCGCGTCGCACTTCCAATCTTAATGAGGCTTAAACGGCGTTGACGCGCTCGAGCTTCGTGTTGATTTGTTGAAGGAGACTAGTGAAAACTTTGTGTCTGAAAGGTTGCACTGTTGAGGAGGCATAGTTCATTCCTATCATCTTCACGGTGAGGTCTGCTGGCAGGGTGGGAAATACTCTGATGAAGATATTCAGGATGTTAAGCTGTGGGACTGGGTGTGAAGCTTGGATGTGAGTTTGTGACGTTGAGGTGTTGGATTCCGACCGTGACGCGTGAGGGTGCCCTTATCCGGGAGTTGTTGAGAAGAAGGGCAATGCTCACATCATCGCTACTACCATGATGTTAGCGGCACTGCTTTGTGGGAGCAAGCGGATACGGAAGTGGACTGGACGGTGGTACTGCTGCTGTTAACATGATCGACAAATACCGTGAGCTCTACGCTTATGGTGACTCTATCAAGCTCATTGGAAGGGCTAAGAAACTCGATGATAACTTTTCTCTTGAGAGGTTCAGACAGACTGCCACCACCTTGCCAATTTTGATGGCAAGCCGCTTATTGCTATCAATATGGGAGCAGTGGGTCAGCTTTCAAGGGCTGTAAACACTTACTTTACGCCTGTGACGCACCCATTGCTTCCGGTGAGCGCCGCACCCGGGCAGCTTTCAGTGAAGCAGATTCACGCGTTCCGTCAAAATCTTGGACTCATCCAGTCTCTCGATTTCCACCTTTTCGGATCGCCTATCTCGCAATCTATGTCACCTACCTCCACAACACGGGTTTTGATACCATCGGGCTGCCTCACAAGTACACATTGAAGGAGACGTCGGAGGGTCAATCTATGAAAGATGTTGTGGTGCAAGGTTTGAGAAGGGCACGTTTGGTGGTGCTAGCGTCACTATTCCGTTAAAAGAAGACTTATTAAGTTTAATGTGTGCCACGTCCTCACTGAGGCTGCTACTCGAATCGGTGCGGTCAACACCATAATTCCTATGACGAAACCTGATGGAAGTCGCGGTCTTGTTGGCGATAACACGGATGGTTAGGGATAAAGGCGTCAATCCTTGCCAGACTTCCCAGAGCACGATCTCTGGATTCGATGAGGTTGTTGGAGCTGTGATCGGAGCAGGTGGTACTGCCAGGGCTGCGGTTTCGCGTTGAAGGAAATGGGGGTTGGCTCGTTACGTGTATGGAATCGCACGTTTGCAAAGGCTGAGACCCTCACAAACGAGTTTGGTGGTATTCCTATTGAGGGAGGGGTTGAAGGTCTCTGAAGGGGCGGAGGTGTGTGTTAAAAGGCTGTTTGTTGTTGTGTCGACTGTGCCCGGGGCGGCGCAGGCTGGCGTGACGTGGAAATCAGTGGTTGGATAATGCAAATACTGGAAGCGCTGAGGGTTCATTGGTGTTTTGGTAAAATGGCTTACAGGCTCGGAGGACTGAGGTCCTGTTGGGTTTGGACGCGGTGAATGCGGAGGAGCGCGAAGTGAAGTGGAGGGGTGGAGGGTATTGAGTTTTGGTTGAGCAGGGGTTGAGCAGTTTGTGAGGTGGACGGGAGGAAGGCACCTAAGGATGCATGAGAGAGGTTGTGTACGCCAACTACTGATTTTTTGTTTGATATTGGAGTGTATCTTTATTTGTTACTTCTTCTATCACAATTCAGGATGACTGAATCTTTATATTTCTTTGGTAATCCCAACACCAATCTTTTTCCTACTTCCTTCTGTGTTTTAAAACTCTTTAAAATGTAACAATGATCTGCACATAAACGGTGGCTTTATTATATTCTCTTTGCCAAAGGAAAGTAAACGGTCTTGAATTTTCAACACGTCGCAAAGAATTCATTTGCCGAGATTGTTGTCATGCATTTCATCAGAAGGCTCGCCTCTTCGCAGGCATCGTAGGCCAGCTCAAGCATTCGCCATTCCCATCGCACAACGAGGTCTCTTGCAACCATGTCCATGAGATGCTATCAAAATCAGGTGGCTGGGTAATCCTCTCGATCGATTCTCGGAAGGTCATCCAGAAGTCCTCCTGCCAACACTGTAAGCGCCATCCATCTTTCGAAGACAAATATCAATGCATTCGTGATGGAATGTGTTCAATACTACTTTTTTTCATTCTTGACGTTTGGGGATGTGACGATACGTTTCCATATCAGATATTCTTTTTGTTCCGCAAGCCAGGTGAGCTTCTAATTTCCCTATTTTGTTAACTTGTTCTTGATCTTCTCTCTTGCTAATTCTGCCTTTTCTTTGACACCAGTGTGTACGTAATCGAAGTATGTACTTTGCATTTAATGCTGCATGAAACTTATATTTAAACTTGCATAACAGCGTTTTGGAAAGTTTGATCGCATCTTGGAGCCTGTAAGTATTTCTGCTCACTTTTTTTTTTGGTACTTATTAATTCTGATATCATTTATGGATAGGGTCTATCATTTTTGGTGCCTGTCATCGACAGAATCAAGTACGTTCAGTCGTTGAAAGAGAATACTGTTGAAATTCCAACCCAAAGCGCTATCACTCAAGGTCATTGGGTTTTTTATTTACGTTGCTAAATACAATGCAGAAACGTCACGTTGGAAATTGACGGTTTCTTTACTACAGAATGAAGATCCGTACAAGGTATTATCTTTATTTAGCTGTGGTATGATTCTGTTGTGTTAGGCATCATATGAGTTCAAGACCCTGATCGCTGTTACCAACTTGCGCAACCACGATGGTGAGCGTTTCTAGTCTTCTATAATATCTCTCAAGAATTGCACTTAACTTAAAATAGAGAGCAGAGATTGGTCAATTGACTCTGGATCGGACGTTGGCGGAAAGGACACAACTCAACATTAACATTGTGAATGCTATCAATTCTGCGGCGTACGATTGGGCATTAAGTGTTTAAGGTGTAGTTGTTTATGCATATGTCCCCCACAGCTCTTCATAGGTATTTACGATAAATTAAGGTACGAGATCAGAGATATTCATCCTCCGGAAAATGTCGTCGCTGCTATGCACCAGCAGGTTAGCGCTGAGCGAAAGAAGCGTGCCGAGATCTTAGAGAGTGAGGGTGCAAGGTAACTTTTTATGCTCTCTGAAAGATAGCGCATTGTCGAGAGTTTGAATACTTACGCGCTTAATTATTACAGGCAATCTGCTATCAACGTTGCGGAAGTACCAAGCAGTCTATGATTCTTGAATCTGAGGCAAAGAAAGCTGAGCAGATTAACCAGGCTGAAGGTATGTCATTCGTCTCTTTTACTATGCTCGTCATTGTAGTAGAACAATTGCTGAACGATGCGTTGTCGCAATCTAGGTGAGAACAGATCAATCTTGCTCAAGGCCGAAGCCACTGCTGTGGCCATCGAGCGCGTGGCAGAAGCCATTAGAAAGAACGGGGCCGCGGGACAGGATGCAATTTCTCTCACCGTTGCAGAAAAGTACATTGACGCGTTTGGTAACATCGCCAAGCAGGGAACGACTGTTGTTGTCCCGAGCAATGTTTCGGACGCGTAAGTTTACTTCTGCTTTCGGGTTTCGTTCCATTAGTAGCCTGTAATCTGACACATTTCTTTCTTTACGACGCAATTAGCGCCGGAATCGTTACGCAGCTAATGACTGTCTTTGATTCTGTGCGTAGAAAGCCAGAATTGATCGTGGATTCCACCAAGTCTGATGAATCAAGGTGAACCGGTGGTTTTATTTCACATTGTTGTAAGACAAATGGCAGAGATGATGATGAAATGGAGCGGAATAGGATGTAATAGATATATGTTTTTGCGTATCATTCATGAGTGTGGTGAGCGATGAAGCAAAGAATGCTGGTTTGCTCGACGATCATACGTAGACGCGCTATGTATGTGGTGACTCACTTGATGACCTCTGGTACTGTAACACCGTCTCAAAAAAAATGTGAAAAAATCTCTCTAACTCTGTGGGGTGTTGGTTGCATCACTTTTTCTTTTTTTTCTTCCTTTCGAATTTCTTGCCCCTCTTTGGAGACGAGAACAAACCGAGACGACGGCATAACCTGGAGGAGATATTGCCCATAACAGCGTCATCTGTAGAAACACTCCACGACACCTCTCACATTCACACACAACACCAGCAGCCATGATCACAAACCCCGCTCTCCTTCGCACCGCGGTGCGCTCATCCAACGTCGTTGCAAGGACCATCGTCAAGGTTAGAATTAATTTAGAATTCATGGGACGGACTTTTGGATAATGATGGATGGGGAGCATAGACTGGATAATCGACAGAAAGGACGCACGCTGTTTAGATAAACTGATCCAGAGCTTTTTATCTATCGATTGCAGAGGACCATCCCCGCCGCCGCCTCCCACTCCCTCGCCGTTCCCTACGCACACCTTGCTGTCACCCCCTTTGAAATGGTGTCCCCACCGAGCAGGTCCGTGAGCTCGCTCCCCTCGAGAAGAAGTGGGACTTCTGGACCACCTCCGATGCTTTCCTCCAGGTCAAGCCCACCCTTGGCGTATGTATTTCAACATCTACCCGACTGTTGAAGATTCGTTGTAAATTTATCCCGGCCTTTGGGCAAGCTGTACTTCTGTTACTGACTTCGAACAGGGCTACTCTCACATTCCTTACGGTGAGGTCTGGGTTGTCCAGCGTGGAGGCTCCGCTCGCGTCCTTACTGAGGGTACACACATCCTCCTGCCCTTTGTTGACAAGGTGAAGGCCATCAAGAACTCTCACATCATCTCTGTTGGTATTGTCTCTCCCACCATCAAGTCCGCTGGTAAGAAATAATTCCTATCCGCAATTCTTTGTTGGAAAACGGATCTGGAACTGAAGCTGATCAAATTTTGAAATTGTGATCTCCTCTTAAAGATGGTGCCTCTGTCAATGCCTACGCTGTGGTCTACTTCAAGGTCACCGACTACATCAAGGTAATCAAATTTAGTTCCTTTTCACGCGTATTTTACTGCCAATGGGTTGTTTAACTTACAATGTGTTTATTACTATCATCAGTCCGCCTTTTACGTTGACCCGAGTCTAACCAAGCCGACTCTGAGAGGGCTGCCGCCAAGGTTGTCAAGCGTCTCCTTGAGCAGGAGGTCCCCGCGTTGTCTGTTGGCTCCTCTGCTGTCCTTTCCGAGAGCTCCAGCAAGATTCTTTCGGACAAGATTAGCGCCGCGTTGAAGGCCAAAACTGACGATTACGGCCTTGAGGTTGTTTCCGTTGAGATCCGTACGTGCCTCTTTACCACTCTCCTAGATTGTTTGGTTAAACCATGTGATTTTGTTTCACTCATGTCATTTTTTTAGGTGGTGCTTTCTCCTCCTCTGCCAACCTCCCGACAAGCTCCGTGCCTCGACCCTCCCCTCCTCCTTCCCGAACAATCCGGCCACAACCTTGCCAACGACTACTGGGCTGACGTCATCACCCCTCCTTTCTTCCAGAAGCGCAAGTTCGGAAACGAGAAGGAGGTTGTTACCCCCGCCGTTGTCTCCCTTGAGTGGTCCATCCCCTCCCCCCAGACTACCACCACTTTAACGAGGTAAGTTTTCTTGGCCGTTTAATGTTTTTAAAGCGATACTAATAATCTCGCTTGCTTGTCTAGGTTCCCCGCCTTACCGCCGATGTTCCCACCTCTGGCAAGGCTGTTGCCCCCGCCCACTAAGCTGTAGAACGGTTAGCATGTTGCATTCGCCTAACCTAAGTTGGGAAAGGGTTGGTTTGTAAGAAGGGAGAGAAGCAGGAAGGAAGCGGAATAGGTCTATGCGGCCGCGCCGCCCATTTGGTTACTCTCTTAATATATCTTTCTTTATTTCTTATTTGCCGTAGATTGCTTGAAATCTTAGCCTTTTTTTTCGTACCTTCTGCTTTCCCCTCTTCAATCTCACTTTGGTTTCTTTTCATTTATATTTTTTTTTTCGTGCTTTACCACGGATGAACGCTTTTGTCGTATTTCGTAGAGGTTGTTTCTGTGATTTTTGAACAAAAAAAGCTGCTCATTCGTGCTTCTATATAAAACATCGTTGGCCCTCATCTCATCTCATTTTCGGTCCTGTTTTTTTGTCCTTGATGCAAGAATAGTGTTGATGCTGAAGCTGTGTTTATTGCTTTATGCCTTGCCCCCAAAGTTCGTCCACTACTTTCTTAAATTTCGTCTTCAAGCTTGGGAACGCGATGGAACTCTTTCCATCCACATTCACCTCTGGCATCACGCGTGGTTTGCCTTCTTGTCCTTTTTTTGACTTCCTTGTCCTTTTCCTGCTCTCTCCTCCTTTGCTCTTCTTCACCTTCACCAATTTTTCAGCTGTTTGGCCAGCATCATCCCCCGTTGCCTCCGTATCTTTAACCCCAGCCCAATGCACATGCCAAATTTTGATGTCCTCACACGGATTCCTCCCGAGTATCCCAAACCTCTCAACTCCCACAATAGCCTCGCCTCAATCCCCAAGATCCCAATTCAAACCCACATTTCGCGATCAGTGGTTCCGGTAATGGCGCAATAAACACGATAGCATCATGCGAACCCACAAATTTGGGTCCACATTGCGTTCCAATGATGAACGCTCTTCGGCACGGGGTTCTTCGTAGCGAGAGAGAAAGTACGTGACGTACGGGGACAGATCTGCATGTTGGGTGTGAATGAGGGACAGGGATGCGTCGAAATATATGTCTTGGTTGGCGAGGATTGCGATGTGAGGTTTTAGGTGGGAAGCGTAGGCGAAGGCGTCTGAGGCGAGGAGACGGCCTTGGTGCTCAGTGAATGAGATACGGAGTTTTGATTGAGGCTGAGCGGGAAGTATGGATCGATTTTAGGCAAACGGCTGGTGAGGTGATGGAGAAAATGGTTGAATTTGCGGGTGCGAGAGCGGGGTGGTTGGATGAAGTGAATGTAGTTTATGGAGGTGTTGTTGAGGTTTTTAGCGAGGACGCGGACGAGTTCGCGGGAGACGGTGAGGACGACTGGGCCAGTACCATTGGTTTAGAAGATGTATTTGGCGATGAGTTGCATTTGTGGATGGTGGGGCGAGGTCCGAGGTGATTGTGATGGTATGCTGTTTTCAAGGACCTTGTCAGCATGTTATTGGATATTTGGACCTTACCTTCTGATTGTTTGTGATGAAGGCGAGAAGACACACGGCGATGACGGCGATGATGCTCAGCAGTAAGACTCGTCGTCTAAGTGGACGAGGGAGAGTGAAGGTTCTAAAGATCCTTTTGTCTTTGCTGTGAGTTGTTGAAGTCATGTCACTCTCATATTTTTGATTAACGCTTAATGAAATCTAATATTGCCAGCATAATACGTATGCTCTTGCACTTATATATTTTGAAAAAGTTGCAGAAACTGCAGAAAGCATTTGGGTATGGATGACAGGTATCTCGCGTAAACGTATCCATCCCAAACGTCAACCGATGAAGACACGTTTTCGCTGCCATTATGACTTTCAAATCCAAGAAGATTACACTTATGATTAACACCAACAATTAACTACGCAACCATACGCATCGCTAACTATCTCATTCCTAATAGCGTTCATAAACCCCTTGAACCTAGCAGCACAAGCAAGCAAAACAAAGCGGAACTTCGAAGCAAAACGGAATTAAAAATTAAAGGCCAGGGGGAAAATTGTAGAGGGATTTTTGGAAAAGAAAAAAAAAAGTAGACTCTTCACAACACACCTACTTCGTCATGGCATCATCAGCTGTACAGCTTGCGAACCCCAAGGCAGAGGTGGCCCGTCGCGGTCAAGCACTTCAGCTCAACATCAATGCCGCGCTTGGATTACAGGATGTGCTCAAGTCAAACCTGGGACCCAAGGGAACCCTCAAGATGTGAGTGTCCAAAGACCAGTGAAGGCGTCAAATGTCCGGGAGGCTCCGTTGGTAGACATCTGGGGTGGATAAAAGGGGGGATGGCTGCAAGAGAGAAAGTAAGATGGGAGGATTTGCGATGTAGCTTTTGGACGATGTATGCATGGCACTGGTGGTGGCATGCTTGGTTCGGTGATGGTTGTCCGAGGTTCTTTGGAAAAAGGCATTATGAGACGAGTGCAATTTAAAGTCGAATGTTTTAGTAGTGGTCACTGTGCTCTTGTTCTGATTGTGGTCTTCTTTGTATGCGCAGGTTGGTCGGTGGTTCTGGAGACATCAAGTTGACAAAGGACGGCAAGGTCCTTTTGAACGAGATGGTGAGTTTTGGCTTTGCATACCAGCGGTGCCGTCTTTCTCCTTTTTTTTAGCTTGATATTTTAGCCTTGATTCTTTACTTCTCGCTTTCATAAAACTGACGATATTCTTTCCAATACAACCGCTCGTCGAAACACTATTAGCAAATTCAAAACCCTACAGCCGCGATGATTGCAAGGCTGCGACCGCACAGGACGAGGTGACGGGTGATGGAACAACCTCAAACGTTATCCTGATCGGAGAGCTGTTGAAGCAAGCGGAGAGGTTTATTTCGGAAGGACTTCATCCCCGTGTTGTCACTGAGGGATTCGAGATTGCAAAGAAGGAGGCTCTCACTGTGAGTTTTGATAAATCTCTTTTTCTGTCGGGAGCGATTGCCCCAACTTCAACCTCTATTTGTTTCTGGGGGCCTTTTTGTTATGGATTTGAGTGCAATCGTTTACCCTTTTATTCTCCAGTTCCTCGAGACCTTTAAGGTGAAGCGCACAGTCGATCGTGAACTATTGGTCAACGTTGCGCGGACGTCGTTGAGGACCAAAGTACGCCCTGAGCTTGCGGATGCCATTACCGATGCCGTTGTAGATGCCGTCCTTGCCATTCGTCAAGACGGAGAGCCTATTGATCTGCACATGGTTGAGATTATGAAGATGCAGCACAAGAGTGACACCGACACCAGGCTTGTTAAGGGACTCGTGATGGACCACGGTGCGAGGCACCCTGATATGCCAAAGAGGGTGGAGGATGCTTTTATTTGACGTTGAACGTGTCTTTGGAGTACGAGAAGAGTGAGATCAACTCTGGGTTCTTCTACAGCTCTGCGGAGCAAAGGAGAAACTTGTTGAGTCTGAGCGCCGGTTCGTTGACGCTAGGATCGCCAAGATTGTTGAGCTTAAGAAGCACGTTTGTGGAGACAACAAGAAGGGCTTTGTTGTACTTAACCAAAAGGGCATTGATCCTCTCAGTCTCGATGTCCTTGCTAAGCATAACATTCTTGGGCTTAGGAGAGTGAAGAGGAGTAAATGGAGCGGTGAGTGGCAATTATTTCTTATCTTTACTGTAAAGAAATGTTAAAACGGGCTTCTCGCACAGTCTTCAACTCTGCTGTGGTGGTACTGCGCAAAACTCTGTGGATGACCTGAAGCCCGATGTTCTTGGGCATGCGGGTCTCATCTATGAGCATGTTCTTGGTGAGGAAAAGTTCACCTTCCTCGAACAGGTTGACAGCGCGCGCTCCGTTACGATCCTTGTCACTGGTATGTTTAATTATAAAGATTTATGCCTGGAAGCAAGAATGTCTTCAGATTTCTCAAATTTCTTAAATAGGCCCCAACTCGCACAGTATCATCCAGACCGTTGATGCCATCCGGGATGGTCTTCGTGCAGTGAAGAATGCAATCGAAGACGAGTACGTTGTTCCCGGTGCCGGTGCCCTCAATGTTGCCCTTTCGCACCACTTGACCAAATTCAAGGAGACTGTGAAAGGGCGTCCCAAGATGGGAGTTCAGGCGTTTGCAGATGCGCTCTTGATTGTTCCCAAGGTTCTGGCGCAGAATGGAGGGTTTGACGCACAGGATGTCATTGTTGCTCTTCAGGTACGGGCCTAATAATTGTTTTGAGGTTCTAACTTTACACGCGGTTTTGTAGGAAGAGTACGCTGAGGGTCACATTGTTGGTGTTGACTTGAAAACTGGTGAGCCTCTTGATCCCGTTGCCGAAGGCATTTGGGACAATTACAGAGTGCACCGTCACTTGCTCCACTCTTGGTATGTGTATAATTTAGTCGCTTTGAAATTTTCTCTTCTAATTTGCTTAAAATCTGCAGCTCTGTTATCGCAAGCAACCTCCTCTTGGTCGATGAGATGATGAGGGTACGTTTTTTAATAGTGACATCCGTTTCATCGACTTGCTGCTAATCCTAATTTTTCTCTCATTTACAGGCTGGACGGTCGAGTCTCAAGTCTCAAGGTCCTATTGATAACTAGGGGAATATACTTCTTTTTTGTTTCAATATTGCACGTGTTGTATTTAATGCTGCTGCGGGTGTTTTTGTGTTTCTGGACTTACTTTTTTCAGCATCAAGTTGACTTGTGATTTTGCTTTGAAGGTTTTGAGTGTTGTAATGGGAGGGAGGGGGAGGGATTGAGGAAGGGCCCTTTTTTTTTTGTAGGAATGCTTTGTTTATCTGAGCTGAAAAACAGACGAGACATATTCTCTTTTGACGGCGTTTTTGTGCATATTGTTTCAACATTTTACGCCATAGCCGTTCCATATTTTCTTATTGACGTGGATTAAGATTTAGGGTGTGCTCTTTGGTTGCGGAAGTTTAAAAGCGGGTTGACAATGCTTAGCAGAACAGCAAGAGCCATGGAGAAAACAACGATGAACGGGGTTGTTCATAAGAGGATCAAGGACACCTGTCAGAGGCAAAAGAAAACAAAACGGTAGGTAAATATTTAGTCTAAATTAAAGATACTTCTGGGAGCTCTGTTTTTGTTTGGCTGGATGACATGGTTTTTTTTTTTTTTTTTTTTTTTTTTTTTTTTTGTTAAGTATTTTTTTTTTTTCGAAAAAAAAAAAAAAAAAAAAAAACCTCACCAAAAAAGCATTCCCTTTCATCCTGCATTCGTGCAGCATCAAGCATCATATACACACAGGTGCGTCCAGTTCCTGTGTACGAGGTAGCGTAAGGTAGTCTAAAATGGAACGAAAATACAATGTTTTGTTTCATGGCTAAGGCTGTTTTGGTCGTCGGCGTTGTCGTGATATTGACATTGTGTTTGGTTTCTACTTCAATGGCCAGCTGGTTTTTGGCTAACCTGACGTATCTCGTTCTTCTTTCAATAGACCTCGCATTACAAAAACTATCAAAAAGAAGTCTTGATCTCAAGCTCATCGCCTGATTCCGCCTTTAACTTCACCTAAAGTATCGGATTTTGGCCAGCTTTCTACAAGTAAGGAGTGCTGCCCATACTCAAGTCTTCTGTTTCCAGCAAAAGGAAGCAACTAGGAGCCGCCTTTGTTCTTTTTGAACGTTGGAAGCCATACTCGTCGAACTGGAATCTTCACCAAAAGGTCCTCCCCGCCCGTCTTGCATTGCGTAGCAAAACGGTACACAGCGGGTGACTTTTTTCTCTACCCAACCCCAAACTGCATGGCCACACTCCACGCAGGACTCATGCTGGATCGAGGGGTTGATGACGACATGTCACCTGATGCACCGCAGTATTCGGGCAATGTGTTGGATGCTATTGTGGAAGTAGTTGTCAGTATGGCGGATGACATGGACGACGTGCTTGAAGGCGTTGTAAGAACGGGAGGCAAGAGAAAGATTGACGAGGTCGATGGGGGGGCGGTGGACGGAAAAGTGGCAAGTCCGCGGACGGAAGTTGAGGCTGTGGTATCAGTAGAGTTGGATGTACCAGTGAATGGAAAGGATCCCGTGGATGTGTCGGCAGCATCATCCGGCGATATCATTGTCACATCGAGCTCAGATCCCCCGTCAACGTTTCCTTTAAGCTCAACGGAAGAGCTACCATCACATCCTATCGTACCCGCTCAGCCCATCATCCATCCAATCTCAGCAACAGCATCATATCATCCCCTGTCGCCCTCACCCTCAGTAACACCGCCTGCAACCTCTTTCCTCGGCTCCCCCATATCCGAACCCCTCCTCCCACCACCTCGATGCCACCACCCCGCTATCCCCGCAGACACGTCCCGACCGTCCATCCCCGCCACGGCTAGGCCTCCGTCACGAAGTCCCGACACCTTCCGAAGACAATGACGACGACGACGACGACGATACGCAAGTCGAACAACATCCTTGCGGGTCCTCGTCGGTGATGGTTCTTGCGGCAGTTGCTGCGGCTGCTGCTGCTGCTGATGCTGACGAGTGGGGTGGATTGGATGGAGGAGGGGTCGACAGCGTTGCATGATTTTGTGGCAAAGGTTGCAGCTGTTGCAATGAGAGAGGCGCAGGACGAGGAGGAGGGGAACGCGGGAGCGGGGAAACGGCGGAGGTCGGTTTTTGAGGGTGATGAGGAGAGAATAAGAGAGGGAAAATGGATGAGGAAGAGGACGAAGTGGCGGTGAAGATTGGGGTGATAGTGACGACAAATTCGGATGATGATGACTCGTCGGATGATGATGATGAGGATGATGAAGACGACGATGAGGACGATGAGTATGTGGGTCACCATAAATTCGACACGAGTCATGTGGATAAAGAAGAGGAAAAAGAGACGGAAAGCGTTGTATCTGCTCCTCAACCTCCTGCTCAAACGCCGAGGACAACGGGTAGAATACGGAAACCGAGGCGGCCTTGGCCAGGCGAGGAGCCCACTGACGATGAGGGTACAACGAACGGCGGTGCCAAGCGTGGAAGTACAACCAAGGCAGGGTCTAGTGCCTCCGCCGTGACATCGCGACAAAGGGGAGGAGTCGGAGGGGCAGCACGTCAAGGGGTGGGAGGGGACGATCGAAGAGTATGAGGGGTATGGCGGCGGCTGCGGCTGTTGTGGCTGCAGCTGCAGCGCTGACCGATGGGAAGGTGGCAGATGAGGATGGGGAAAAGGAGGAAGAGAAGGACGAAGACGCGAAAGCTTCAAATCGAGGCGGGGGAGCGCTACTGGAGGGAAAGGAAGCAGAAGAGGATCGTTTGTGAAAGCTGCAGGGAAGGCTGCGTCCCCGGCTGGAACCCCGACGGTTTCGACCACGAGTTTTGAAACACGACAGCGAGGGTCTTCGAACGCGACACCGCCGACGTGGCAGGTGGTGGGGACTTGGTCTAGAGAGGATTCGGATGACGAGACGCAGGATGAGGATGACGAGGGTGGTGAAGGCGGGATGATGTCGGAGAATCGCTCTTCCCAACCTTGTGGTCTTGAGATTGTAGCTGCTGTTTGCAGCTGCTTGTGCTGCATCGGATAGGGCAAGCTCGTTGGCCCCTTCAGCGTCGTCTCCGTCGTTGATGTATGCGGATCACCAGCAGGGTAGGAATGCCACCACATCGCCAAGAATACCTCCCGGACAATACTCCCCATATTCCACGGCATCGAGCAGTGCACAACATCAACACCAACTCACGTCTCCGCATATTCACTACCACTCAAACGCTCCTAACGCGTCATCCAAGTCGCCACCTTCCCTTCCTCACCTTTCGAGATTTTTTCCGGCGGTCACGAGTGGACCTTCAACATCAACCCAACATCTCCTCCCTCCTCCCCATCCTTCTGACTACCTTTTGCCCCCCACCCCCATCACCGCATGTCATACACCACCCCGAAAGCAGCAACGCACCAGCTCAAAACCTGTACCTACTTCAACCCCACTTTCACCTCACCCTTCATCCATGGGGTCGAATCCGCGCAAACCTTTTGTCTGCACCGTCCCGTTTTGCAACAAAGCGTACAAGAAGCTCAACGGTCTCATTAACCACGGTCTTACTGCGCATTCCTCTGCTGGAGCGGAGAACTCTCCTTCTGCACCTAATGTGAGACCGCGGAGTCTTTCTCTTGGAACAGCTGCACCCATTGTTGGCCGGATCTCTGTTGGTGGCATTGAGGGTGTGCGTGTAGCGTTGGGCGAGGACGAAAAAACCATTTGCGTGCACTTTTGACGGATGTGGAAAACGATATAGGAATTCAAACGGGCTTGGTAATTGTCCTCTTTTTGTTCTTTTTTTTTTTTCTTTTCTTTTCTTTTCTTTTTTTTTCTTTTTTCTTTTTTCTTTTTTTTTCTTTCTTTTTTATATAACGAAAACTTGTTTTCCAACTTATCACCTTCAAAATGGTCACCGCACCCACGTGTCGGCGAGAGGAGGTGGGTGGCGTCGACACGGCCTCCTCTGCATACGACGGCTCCGCGTGCGCAGTATACTAAACCGATACATCCACACCGGCGCCGCCGGTTGCGAAGGTAGAGAAGCGAGAGGATGATGGGGAGGCGACGGCGAAAAGTGAAGATGAGAAAAGGTTTGTATGCCCATTCATGGTTGTGCGCGGGCTTACAAGAACAAAGAATGGATTAGGTTCGTCACTTTTCCGGCATTCCTTGATGTCCTTCTCCCTTCTCTTTTGTGTGCTTCTAACGCCTTTTTTTTTGAATGTCATGTTGCCTTTTTAAAGTGTATCACCTTGAGAAGGGACGTTCGGCGAGTCAACATCATGGGATGAAGTTGAACACGAGTTTGTACCCTAGTCTTGTTGAGACGCGACGACAGGAACGGACGGATGGTGGACGACGGGGGATCGACGTTGGAGGATATTGTGGCGGCGCTTTCTGTTGCTAGTGCTGCTGCGAGTGCGGCTGCTGGAGTGCAGGAGGCTGGGGATGCGGCCGAGACGATGGCGACGATGGCGGAAGGTGGGGAGAGGGGGATCGTGGGAAGGAGTTGGAGAAGGCTGATGTGGGAGGTTGGGGGCGTGTATAGATGCTCAGGTAAAGCTTTGCTTTTTTTTTTATTGTTTTATGGAGGCCCGTCAGAAAAACTTTTTTTAAAAACTTTTTTTTTAATCTTTTTTTTTTGTAACCTTTTTTTTTTCTTTTTTTTCTTGACAGTTTCGGGATGTAAGCAGAGTTATAAGAATGAGTCAGCGTTGGCGTATCATGTAAGAATGATTGTTTTTACAGATATTTTTCAAGTGGTTTTTTCCTTTTATTTTGTTGTTATTATTATTTTTATTGCTTTTCATAGTTTTTTAATTGTTTTATAGGAAAAGGTGTTTCACGCATAGGTGTCTTGTCCCCTGCATAATTAGCCCTCCCCCAAAAAAACAACAACAAACAAACGTAGACGGTCCCGCCGTGTGCGGCGACCATTTTGAATTTTAGTTTTTTGTCTTCTTCTTCTATTTGATGGGAAAAGGGGTGATGGTTTGATGAGGGAGGTGGGTTTCTTGTTTTGGGGAGAGAGTTTGGGGAGGGGGAGGAAGGAATGGAGAGAGAGTTAAGAGAGTTTTATACGTAACAGCTTTTTATTGAATGTTGGGATGGTTGATGAGGACTTTTTGAGCAAAAGTGGGTTTTTTTTGTTTAGCAGTATAGTTATTTTTGTTTGTTTCAGTGAACACTTTTTTTCTTTGTTGTTGTTGTTGTTGCTGTTGTTGTTGTTGTTTTACGCGAAAAAATATGAATTATTCTAAGTTAAGCAATGTGGGGGTTTTTGTTTCTTGCAGTTGGTAAAAGTGTTTTGGGTGGAGATTACCTTTTTTTTTTTGGTTTCTTTTTCTTTTAACTTTTTTTTATATTTTTTTTGGGGGGGTGGTAAAGTGATGGATGTGGGTATGTTGTGAGAGTGAGAGTGAGAGAGAAAGTGTGTGTGTGTGTGTGTTGTTTAAAAAAAAAAGAAATATTCATACCTGTATTTTTAAATGTTTACATTTTCTTTGTTATTATTATTATTATTGAATGTAAAGTAAGAGAAAATTCAAAGAGAAAAGAGGAATGAATATGTTAATAATGGATTAATTATATGTGTGTGTGAGATGGATATGAGGTGTAGAATGAATGAATAGTATATAGAGTATAATAGTATTTATATTATAGAGTGTGAGGTTGGTTTGGTTGAGGATGATGAAAAGCGACATGAAAATGAAAATAATATTTATATAAATGACAATCTATATATTATAATTAATGAATGAATGAAAGAAAGAAAGATGCAGAGATCGGAAAAATAATCAAGTGTATGTGCATATGTATTAGAATATAAAGGCATCAGGTGGTTTAAATGATTTATAATAATAATAATTAATAATGAAATAATAATTTATTAATTATTAAATATTTATTAAATATATATTATTCCAAGAATAGCATGAATTGGAATATTTAAATTAAATACCATTAGTAATAAGTAATAATATGTACAGATGTAGTACAACATTCTATTACTATTCATTTATTTAATTATTATTTACATATTTGAATATTAATATTCATCGGTTTATTAAATACATACTTAAATAATACTATTACTACTACTACTGCTATTAGTAGTATATGTTGTATGTGTAATAATGGAAAAGATGAACAAGGATATGATGGATACACATCATCAGTATCAGCATCAGCATCAGCATGATATTGGACAAGGAGAGAGCAGTCATCATCACAATAATAATAACAAAGAAGAACAAGACACTTTATTATTAAACAAGGACAAGGACACTACTACTGCTACCACTACTACTAGTACTCCTTCTACTACTACAACCATGTCAAATCAACTACTACTACAGCAACAACATCATCCTCATCCACTCTCTCCTCCTCCTTCTTCTTCTTCAACATCATCATCATCATCATCATCAACATCAACGACATTGCTTCAACAACAACAGTCATCCTCGGCTTATCCTACACCAGACCAACCCTCAACAACAACAACATCATCATCATCATCAACAACAGACAATGCACCATCATCAACATCAACTACTACTACTGCTGCTGCTGCTGTAGTGGTAGAGGCACCACCACCCTTGAACAGAGTCAACAACAGCAACCATGCATCTACCACCTTGCCTTCCATATCTTCCTCCTCTCCATGCGATTCCCTCCCATGATGCAGTCATCATCATCATCATCATCGTCACAATCATCCTTATCCAACGACCGTCTCTTGCTAGTCTATGGGAAGGTAAACCACTCACTCTCTCACTGTTTCTATTTCACTTTTAAAGTCACCACCACCATCTCTATATATTAAAGGCAGACACTGACCTATTTTTATTATTATTTTTTTTTTTTTGTACCTTGTGTCCCCACTACTCACACGCGATGTCGCATGCCACATTATCTTCATCATCATCAACGTCATCACTTGAACCATCCCGTCATCGCTTGAACCATCCATCAACATCATCAACAACAATAACGCATTCTACACCCCCTTCATTCATCAACATTCATTCTCTATTTCAAGGCCGCAACCTCTCTCTTCTCGGAAGTGTTGCAAGTCCTCATCTCGGCAAGGACCGGACGTCACCCATGATGATGCTAGGTGGACAAGCTGGAGACAAATCTACCGCCGGTCTCCCAACAGGCCTTAGTTCCCTTCTTGACTTTCCTACAGGAACTTCTCCCTCTCCCCTACCAACCATTGACAGAACTCCCAATCGCCTCCTTGCCTCCCAACTCGACCAGGAACTGAACCCGTTTGAGCAAAGCTTCTCTGCTCTCCCCTCGCAAACTTCTTCATCATCATCCTCCACCGCCTCCCTCGTCCCAAACAGTCTCCCATCCGACCAGACCCTTGTACCCCAAGGGCCCCTTGCCTCGGCAGGAACCTCGGGCCTCTCTGGTGTTTTCGGCCATCACTCATCCGGAATGGGCTTTAGCTCCTCCCCAAAGCCAATCCTCCCACCGCCCACTACTTCTCCCCGCTTCACACCTCACTTTGATAGACTCGACGGGTTCCCATTCCCAAAGATGATGATGATGTCGCCAAGGTCAACGATCAATTCCATCCTCAGCAATACCATTGTGCCGTCCCCTCAAGGTACGCCGTTGCTGGAATCCATGGCACGTGAAAAAGGAAACACGCCTACTGTTCATGGTGGACCGCTGGGTGTCGCTGCAAGGCCCCCTCTTGCACCTCCCCCGTGGCACGCCCACCTGCCTTTTCTGCCAATAATGGCTTTGCGTCGTTTTCGAACAACAGACTATCGATGGGGGGCACGGTAGGAGTGCCTCCTCTTCATGTGGGCGGTGCCAGCGTTGGGGCCTCGACCTCTACTGCCGGACCTTTAGGAACGTCTGACCATTCCCTTCCATTCCCTTCTGCCCCGCTCACACCCATGAGCGCCACCTTGGCAGCCATTCGAAATGCAACGTCCTCTCTCGACATGAGCGCCGCCTCCATCGCGTCCTTGACCGCTACATCGACGAGACCGAGAAGCGGGTTATCTGCCAGCGGTCATCACCATCAGGAGAATTCCGACGTGCCAACATTGTCTCCTCCGTCGTCGTCTTTAGCTTCCTCGGCATCTTCATCGTCTGTTGGGAATGGACCCTATGGGAGTGGAGGCGCCATGCTGCCTCCTCCAAACCCTGCCGCAATGCTTTCCTCTGCATCCATCACATCCTATGGGCCTTCGCCTGCTCCCACACCGTCACCTTTGTCCTCCTCCTCCATGATCATGTCCCACCATCCAAACTCTACCATGCAACACCACCACCACCACCACCAACAACAAGAACATCAACAACAACAACAACATATCCCCTCTCAATGGACACAGCAACCACAATATCAACACCAACACCAACACAGTCAGCTGAAACAACTGCAACAACAGCAGCAATACCATCCACTCCCACCTCCACCCCCAGGTCCACCTTTACTCGTCCACAATTCCTCTCACTCGACTCCAACAATGCAATCCCGTCCTTACCCACAACCCATCCCAGACACCGACTTTACAGACTCTACAACCCGTAAACGCAAATCCGCACCCTCAACAACCCACTCCACCCCCACATCCACCTCCTCCTCCTCCATGTTCTTCACCCCCGCAGACCCAAACCCCATCAAACGTCTCCGCACAACCTCCACCTCCTCCACCACCTCCTCCACCTCCTCAGCCGTCGTCGCAGCCGCGCAAGGCATAGCAGCGTTATCCGCATCCAAGCCGTCCGGCACCGTTAAACCCCCCGTCAAGGCAAAGAAACCACCCAAGATGAGCGCAAAGGCGAAAAAGGCGGCGGCGGAGGCTGCTGCTGCTGAGGCGGCGGCGGAGGCTGCTGCTGCTGAGGCGGCGGCGGCGGAAGAGGAGATGGATGATTTGTATGATGCGGCGAATGATGCGGATATGCAGGCGAAAGAGGGGGAGACGGAGGAGGAGAAGATGAGGAGGGAGCAGGAGATTAAGAGACGAAATTTCTTGGAGCGGAATCGACAGGGTGAGTATTTTTTTTTTTTTTTTTGTTATGATTTTTGGTTTTTTTATTTTCCTCCTTTAATCTCGCACCTTTTTTTCTTTTCATTTCTTTTTCAATCGACTCTTCTCTTTTAACGCATCTTTTTCCTTTTTTCCCCCCCCCAGCTGCCTTCAAATGCCGACAAAAGAAGAAGCAGCACGCCAACACGCTCCAACAACGGGTTGCGAATCTCAAGAGTGACAATGATGAATTAGATGTGGAGGCGGAGAAACTGAGAAGGGATATCTTGGAAATGAGGGCGTTGCTTTTAGCGCATCGAGAGTGTGAGGTTGCTGTTGGGAATGGATTGGATTTAAGGTTGTTTGGGGCGGGTGGTGGGGATGGGTTGGTTGTGGGTTAGGAGGTGGATAAGGGGGTGTGAAAGATTTGAGGATGATTTTTGGGCCCCGCTTGGATTTTTTGCGATTTGAACAAGGTGTGAGGTGATGTTAAGGGACACCTTGTTTCTTTTTGTGGAAGTGTGTTTGTTTTTTTTTGGAATTAGTTTTCAGTAGTCCTTTTTTTTTATTTCCTTTCATTCCATTCTTCTTCTATCTTTCTAGGTACTTGTACAGTTTTTCGAGTTTGCTGGTTTGGTCGGCGGGGTGTTTTTTCCTACCTTTTCTTTATATGTTTTTTTTTGGAATGAACACTCTTTGTTTTGTTGTTGTTCCTCTCTCTCTCCTTTTCCTAAACCTTTCCTTTACTTTCCTTTTTGATGTTTTTGTTTTTAGTTTAATTTTACGCGCGTGTGTATTTTTTTGCAGATGTTTTTATATTTACGTATGAATGGATAGTGTCTGGTGTGCGATAAGTTGCATAAAACGAAAAATAATGAATTTGAACCTTTTTTTGGAGGCGTAAGATCAGTGTTACAGTTCAGGTTCAAGCCCAGGGGAGGAATCCCTTTTTCATCCCCTTTCATTCTTGGAAACAAAAGAAAGCAATCCCAAAAGCTCCCCTCAATTCCTTCACCCTTCATTCAACCCATGCACAGACTCAAATACGCAACCCAAAGCTACGACTGGGGTAAACCAGGATCCACCTCCAAAGTCTCAGAATTCGCCCTCTCTGACCCATCCTTCACATTGGATCCCTCCAAACCTTACGCAGAGGTACAACACACACCTTCTTCCTTTTTCCATACCCTTAACCCCCAACAATGTTTAGCTCTGGATGGGGACCCACCCTAACGCCCCGTCGTACCTTTATGAACAACCGTCGATATCCTTGAAATCAGTGTTGACGCCGCAAAACCTCTCAAAGGGGATTCATGAACGGTATCAAGGGGATTTACCGTTCTTGTTCAAGATTTTGTCGATTGGGAAGGTGACCCTGTGCAGCTTATCTTTTTTGTGTTTTTTTTTTTTTTTTTTTTTGTAGAGCTATGCAGCTTATCTTTTTTTTTTTTAATTTTTTTTGGATAGATGCTGATGGGATGTTTGTTTTTTTTAGGCGCTTTCCATTCAGGCTCACCCTGATAAAACGCTGGCGAAAGAATTGCATGAAAAGTTTCCGCATATCTATAAAGACTCGAATCATAAACCAGAGATGGTAAGAAAAAAAAAGCAACCACATTTTATTTCCTTGATACTTTAAAAAAAAAAAGAATGAAAATGTTTAGACGTGGGTGATTTAATACTTTTTTTAAAAAAAACAAACAGGCCATCGCATTAACCCCCTTTGAAGCCTTTATCGGCTTCCGTCCCCTCCCCGAAATCAAATCCCATCTCCACCGTTTCCCCGAATTCAGCACCCTCCTCCCATCCTCCATCGTCACCTCCTTTCAAGAAGGTGACGGCAAACCTGTTCTCCGCGCTTTATTCCAGAGCCTGATGAACGCGCCAGAGGATGCCGTGAAGGAGGCTGTGGAGAGACTTGTGGGACGGTTTGAAGAAGGAGGAATGGGAGAGGGGAAGCGTGGAGGAGGTTGTGGTGAGGTTGGATAGGGAGTTTAAGGGAGATGTGGGAGTGTTTTTGTGCGTTTTTGTTGAATTATGTGGAGTTGAAGGTTGGGGAGGGGATTTTTTTGGCGGCGAATGAACCTCATGCGTATTTGAGTGGAGGTGAGAGTTCTCTTTTTTTTTCGTTTGTGCAGACCTGCTTTTTTCCCCCCTCCCTTTTTTTTTTTTTTGACGCCCATGTTTTTGACGCCCTTGTTTTTTGACGCCCTTTTTTTTTTGACACCCATTTTTTTTTGTGTGTAGATTGCGTGGAATGCATGGCAGCCAGTGACAACGTTGTTCGATCCGGTCTCACCCCCAAATTCAAGGACGTGGATACCCTCGTCTCCATGTTAACCTACAACCACGGCTCGGCGTCCTCCCAGATCCTCTGTGGTGTTCCGCTCCCCCCTCCATCGACCTCTGCGTCCATGTTGTATGATCCACCGATTGAGGAGTTTGCGATTGTCAGGGTTGTGGTTGGGGAGGGTTGGGGAGGTGCATGTGGGGGTGGAGGGACCGAGTGTGGTTGTTGTGACGAGGGGGGGTGGGGTGGGAGTTGTTGAGGGGGTGAGGAGGGAGGTGAGGAAGGGGGAGGTTTATTTTTTGGAGGCGGGGGTTGGGGTTGAGTGGGTGGGTGGGGATGGGGAAGGGATGGAGTTGTTTAGGGCTTATTGTACGCTTTAATGTGTGGGTGTGTGTGTTTTAGTTGTTTTTTTTGTTTTGTTTTGTTCTTTGTTTTGAATCTCTTTTTTCTACTTTTTTACCCTTTTTTTTTTTTTGAACCCTTTCTTGGTTTGTTTCCCTTTGTCGCGATCGATTCTCCTTTTCCGTTTTCTTTTTCTATTTCGTTTTTTATCTAATTTTAGGTTCTATTCATTTTATTGTTCCTAAAGCTGATTCTGAACTGCCTCTGCATCCCTTCTCTTGTCTTCGTCTTCTTCTCTAAAGGTTCTCATTATACACTAAAAAAGAAAACCATTTTTTGACTTTCTAACATATTGACATTTTTCTATTCTGAGATATCCGTGGTTTTTTTGGGGGGGAAGTGGTGTGCGATGACGAGAAGCGAGTCGGCGAAAACACGAGCAGATTGAGTGAACAAGAGTTATAGGGACGCGGGGGGGATAGGAAGGGTACTAAACACAGGGATTCGCGGGTAACATCAGCAAATATGGAAGGTATGGGGGGGAAGGTTTCGTGAGAACTAGAAATACAGGGTTGGGGAAACAGATATAAACGAGGTTGGATGTGGATATTTCTGGGACGCGGGGATAACAAAATAAAATAGAGAAGGTGTGGACATGGGCGGAGGCGTGTTTTTTTTTTTTTGATTCTTAAAAAAAAAAAAAAAGGAAGAAATAAGGTGACGGAGAGGTGAAGATAGCAAAAATAACAAATTTGAATTTGAATATGCGTATTAGAAAAAATAAAACACAAAAAAAAAAGGCGGGGGTGGTGGGGAAACAGATTTAATTTGTAAAACTACTGTTGTCGACTTCTTTTTCAACCTCCCAATCTGTGCCAAATCTTCTGACAATTCTGGTTCCTTCAACAACATGGTGGGGAGCGTCGCTTGATTTCTTGCGTTTCTCGGTTTGCTTCTCCTTGACGGCTCGGGTGTTTTCCGCGTTGTGAATGATTTTTGGGCGTCAACAGAGATGTCTGCTGGAACAAGACAAAGGTCAATTCTAGAGGGGAGGGGGAAGTTGGGGGAAGCGGGAAAAAAGGGGGGGGTTACCGTTTGTGATGGTGAGACTTTCGCGGTTCTTCACGGAGTTTCCGTTTCTTTTCTTCAAGGGTTTGAAGGATTTTTTCGCGGAGGCCCTGTTGGAGGGGGGAGTTGTTGGTTAAGGGATAAAATTGGGAAGATATGGGTACCTGTTTTTCTTGCTAAATAAAAGGGTAAGAGAGTTAGATTAAACTTCAAAGTAAGGAGAGGTAATTGGGGGGGAGGGGGAGGTTGACGTACAGCGAATTCTTGTAAGCAAGTGTCTTTTTCGATTTGAAAGAGCTTGTCAGCACATTCGAGTTGGTAGTCTCTGTAGATTGAGCTTGTTGGATGGCGTGGTACGTTCTTGTTCGAGGATGTGGACCTGTTCTTCGTATTCTTCGTGGGTGCCTGTGGTTTATTGGAGAGTGAGTAGCGGGGGGGGTAGGTGAATGGTGAGTGGGGTTGAGTATGTAGAAGGGTGTGTTTGTTCAAAAGTAGGTGGGGGCATCTGAGGAGTAGTTTACCGTCTAGAATATCTCGGAGTTCTTGTTTGATCTGATTGATTTTATCGTTATAGATCCTAAAACCCCGTCCGAAAAGGGGATATAGTAAGATGATGATGGTGGGGTGTAAAAGGAGGGCTTTTACTTTTCTTTGTTGTCGAGAAAGTCTCGACTGAGGCTTTCGAGACGCTCATAAAAGACTTTATGTCGTTTCTCCTTCTTTGTAAGGTGGTCGTCGTTGGGTGCTGCGAACATCGGGAGTTGGCGGGCTTCACTTGACGGTAAAGACAGGGCAGTTATTGGGTGTTGGTGGTGGTGGTGGTGGGTGAAAATCAGTTGGACAAATTTCGAGCTGGTCAACTTGTTGGAGATGATGGCTTCTCCATTGCATGACATTTTACGCAAGTTATCGTTTTTAAATTAAGCATTCCCCGACTCCCTTTCTTAAGAGAGAGAGAAAGAGTTTCAGATAATTCTAGCATACTTTTGAAGCATTGCTATTTTATTTTATTCATTCATTACCTACTTGAAACCGCACAAAATACATTGATAGATCCCAAAACAAGCATCTGTCTATGTACTTTATTGAAATTATTGCTGTATGCAAGCATTCGCACACGTACAAATACGTCGTGCACCAACCCATTTCATCGATTCTCAACGCAAAACGGGCCTTTAACCAAATAGCAACACGACCCAACCTCACCTTGAAAAAAAATTTGTTTTCACAAGGTCCACGAAACGATACCTACATAAATGGCTTCAAACGATTCAACGAGTCTCCTCTTTGAGGCTGCCCCAATGGGCGCATCCGACACCATCCTCCCATCCACAAATGTCTCCTCCTCCTCTGCATCATCAAGACCCATCTCGTCAGCCGGTATGCCCGCTCAGGGCATCTCGGGAAACATGCAACCGCAGAGTTCGCTGGATCCGCAGCAGCAGCAGCAGCAGCAGAGCATCTTGCAGCAGTCAAGGTAATAATTGATCGAGCTCTTGGCATATAGATAGGATTTTAGACGACTCGAGTTTTTGGGATGGACGGAGGAGTTGGGAAAGGCTTGCTTAATGGCGGATTGCATGGACTAGCAGGCCAGAGTAGTTTAAAACTTTCTACAGCATGCGTCTTGTCCCACTATCTATCATTATATTAGGAATACCATGAATATGCTGAACTCACCTATTTGTTCCATGAAGCCATCCCGGCGCCCTCGTCTTCCACATTCTCTTCAAGCTCGCCGCGCTCCTGGTATACCTATTCGGTTGGATCTTCAACATGAGCTTCATCTTTACATTCGTCATCATTGTATTGCTCTTGTCGTTTGACTTTTGGACCGTCAAGAACGTTACCGGACGTTTACTTGTGGGATTAAGATGGTGGAATGAAATTCATGAGGATGGGTCAAATGTTTGGATTTTTGAGTCGAGAGAGGTATGAGAGAATTTATGCAAATGAGTTTTCCTTTTTCGCTTCGCACACTGTTTTGTTGTGCGTATGCGGTTCTATTTGGTCCTTTTGAAACATGCGGTTTTTTCTTTCGCGTTTTTTTCAATGACATGCCATTGTATCTCGTTTTCCTCATTCTAGTTACAATTTCTCAAGTTTCTTCATGATAACTATGGACTAACCCTGTTTACTTTCCAAACTAGAATCGTGTTGTAAATAACACTGACTCGAGGGTCTTCTGGGTTGCTCTTTACCACCACCCCCGCGATCTGGGCATTCTTTGGCTTGGGCGCCATTTTGAAATTCTCCTTCTCCTGGCTTCTCGTCGTGATTGTGGCAATTGTGTTGAACATGGCAAACGTTATCGGATATACCAAGTGTGAAAAGGTAGCTTTCTTAGTACTTTCAATTCTTTGCTTACTCTTTATGTTTAGGATGCTCGCGCAAAACTCTCAAACTACATTGCAGGCAATAGCTACGTTCAAGGCTTTGTGGGCAACTTTATCAGCGATCGTATCAGTGGATTCTTTGGTGGTGGAGGGAATCAAACTGCTGCCAACGCTCCCAGGCGGTGAAGCGGTGGAGGCATACTTTCTTTTGTTTTCCTTTTCATATAGTTTTGTCCCGTTTTCTATTATGCATGGTTTTGGAAGATGGGATTCCTGATTCCAACGGCCTTTTTGCCAGGCCTTTCATAAGATGCCAAGATTTTTTTATGACTGAGATGAATGAAAGAAGTCGTAAAACACTATTATATTTCCATGAATGGAACGCCGAAGTGGTATAGAAACGCAACCACGGTTTTTTAAACATACAGTTCCGAGGGTTTCGAATTTTGGAAGTTAAAACAGAATCTGAAACTGAGGGTTCACAAAACCTCGCTGTTGACCCCTCAAACTAAAAAAAATAAGGTGCGGGCGAGCGAATCAAAGCTTTGCAAGAATACTGAGAACGGGGCCAGCAGATGTTTCAAGGAGTTCTTACCTATAGCTACCCCTGTCGAAGAAGTATATAGAAAAAAAAGAGAGAAAAAAACTGAGCTAAGGCGTGAAGCCAGAGTGCATTTTGCATTATATCACTTTTCTTTGTTTGATTTCATCCGTAACGAGCGATTTTGTAAAAGCTTTTTACGATACCCGTCATCTGGCATCAGAGCTAACGGTAAGGCATGATCGCATCCTTCACAAGGTTATAACAACTGGCCAACCGCTAACGGCTTTCTAAATCATCTTCAACACAGCTCTCTCCAAAGATTAGCCAGCCTCATCCTCCCTCTAGCCAACTCCTCATAAAATCAAACCAACTCCTCATCGTTCGCCACCAACAAAATTCAACGTCGACCCTTTTTTTTTTGACTCCACAAAATGACAGACTCACAGAAACAAAAACCACTCCCTGATCCATCCGAGGCCACCCTTGGCCCAAGAAGTTTCCCCGGATTCCGGTCTCCCCAGCGCATACTACGAACAGTACTCCCGAACCTATTATCTCAACAACAAGCAGAACGGTACGCCGCCACCACCCTCAAATGTGGGGAGGCATCAACCAAGAGGGGGCCAGCAGCAGCAACGGTACCCGGATAACACTCGTGCCATGAGACCGCAGCATGCTGGTGCGGGGTATACGTCGGGAGGGTCGTCTGTTGCTTCGAATAGCGATCATCTTTCAGCTGCTGTCGATAATTTGTTTAAAATGGTAATGAACCCGTGGGCGGGCCTATCTATCGAACGCATTCGTTGCGATTTGCTTAAAAGATAGCATCTAACATTTCTTGATCTTTTAGGTTGAGAAAAAGGTGGTCGATTCTTCCCCTGCACCCCGTCAACCTCCTCCAACTCCCCCTCAACAATTACCTACCGGCGCACCCGGCGATCGCACTTCCTGGGACATCCACCGCCATCCATTCCGAAGTCTCCCGTCTCTACCACATGGTGCCGCTGGTCCTCTCCCCGGCCAACCCCGTCCATCAACCGACGGCTTTGGTTCGGAACGAGGCCGTCGTCGATCCTGGCAAGTCCGAGGAGCAGCAAGTGGGGTTGGAGGAAGTCAACGAGGACGATCGATGGGTCGAGATTTAAACACTGTGGAGGAATCTGGGAGACGGTCGAAATCAAAGGCGCCAAGTGTTGCGGATGAGAAGACGGCCATGCTGTTGTTCTTTTTAGGGTTTTTGTTGTTTCCTTGTTGGTTCGTGGGGGCGTTGTCGGCTGTGCCGTCGAAATGGAGGACGGGGTGTCGGATTACTTCGGTGTTGTTTTTGGCGTTGGGCGTTGGCGTTGGCAATTTTCTTTATCTTCTTTTTCAGAAAGTGATTTGCGGAAAGTCTGTTATGCAATTACAACACCACTATTCTCAATCTCCGCTTCTTTTCCCTGTCTCCTTCCATTCGTTTTTTTTACATTCGCAGTCTTTCAATTCCCGTACCCCTCCCGCCGGTTCCTTCAGCCCTACTTTTTTAATGTCAATGATCTTATGAATTTTTTTGAACAAGAACGTCATACATTTGGCTTCAAATTAATTCTATGATCATCGTTTTCTTCACCTCCCGTCTTTATTCGCTCTAACAGCAACTCGTAACGCGAACGCAAGTGTATCCTTTAAATTCGTTTTTGCGTTAGCTGCCAATGCTTGTTCCTTTTTCCCCTTTCAATGCGTTTTACGTCGTTGAAAATTCCCTAGCCTTTGTGTTTTTATGGTCTACGTTCGCTGTTTTTATTAATTTCGAGGAGTTCCGCAGTCTTTAACCCCTATCTGCACCGCCCCGATTCGTTCATCTTTCATTTTGTTTTTTGATTTCCGAATTCTCTCTGTTTCCATACATATCGTCGCATCTGCATAGAAAACAATGTTTCTTTATTCTGTCGTGAGTGAAAAGTATCGACTTTATCTAATTTAAAAATAGGTAGCTAACACTATAACAGCATTTCGGGCTCGTGTTATGTTTATTATTTTATGTAATGGATGGTAAGGCGAGCTATCAACGCCATAAAAATCGTACCGAATTTCAAAAGGCGCCTGCGCCATTGAAAACCTTTATGATCTCTCTCCCTTTCGTATTCTGAAAAACGAAAGTGAGTGAACGGAGTTTACAGATCCAACCAATATATATACTATAGTAATAATTACAAATACAAATCAACGCATCCAGATTGTGCTTTTAAATTAAATTTAAGGACTTGAAATTAAAGTGAAATTACCTTATGCATTGATCTGTTTAACGAGTTTTCGCCATTTGCAAATCAAATAATTCCGCACGAATAGGCATTTCTGGTGTATGAAAAGGATTCTTCATCACGAAATCTGCGTAGATTTCATGGATCTTTCGCATGTAACCGTCAACGCTTTGTTGACTAGGGTCTGTGACGAGAAGGAATTTTGTGCCTAATATGCGTAATCGTTGAAAGGATTAAATTATTGCATTCAGCTCAATTGTGTTTGGAAAAGGAGACGCGGAGAATGCATAGAGGTAGAAAGGTCCTCATTATTACCGGTGAGGGATTGAACGCAAAAACATCTTGAAGAGGTCGGATTCGAGGATTTCGAAACCAGATGAGCCGGAGACGGGTGATATCTTGGACGTAATAACATGGATACTACAATATCATAACCATGGGTTAGAATATCTCCCTTGAACGCATCCACCATCGTTCTCAAATTAGCTCCCTCCATGCACAAATTTTGGCACTAAAATCAATAGAAACCCACTTCCACCTCACCTGTGCACCGTTCCGGCAAGTACCAAATACTCATTACTCGTCAACTTTGCAATCCCATCCGTATAATCCTTTTGATAGATCAAACCACCAGCTTTATTGATGATGTAGAATGAGTGGAGCATTTTCGAGTGAATTCGTTGTACAGACAAACCCTCACAACAGAAGTCACCTGTTTCCCCTCCCACTGCCGAACCGCTATGGTGTCCAAACGGTTGATGAAAGAGTTGAGGGACGTCGAGAGGGATCCGAATGACCAAGTTCTGGCATTACGGCCAGCAACGGATGATGATTTGTTTTTGTGGAGAGCGATAATTGCTGGGACAAAGGGGACGGCTTATGAAGGTTAGGAACCCTGCTTTAATGCATGCATTGTGGGATCATACATAGAACTGATTGATTTTTCTAAAGGCGGACGATTTGAATTGGAGATTCAGATTCCACAAAGTTATCCAATACATCCACCAACGATTCGGTTTAAGACAAAGATATGTCACCCGAATATACATTGAGGGTATGCATACAATCTATCAACATTAAACCTTGCTTTCTTCATTTGACATTGAGAATATACATTTTCACCTATATGATCGTAAAAAACTGAGCCTCTCATTTCTTATTTAGACAGGCGAAATCTGCCTAGACCTTCTAAAAACAGCTTGGAGTCCGGCATGGACACTTCAAGCAGCATGTCTTGCCATCGGCGTCCTATTAACAGTAAGATTTCAATTATAAAATCACAAATCCTGATTTCGTGCTCCATTTTATTAGACACCTGAACCCGACAGCCCTCTTAACTGCGACGCCGCCAATCTCCTTCGATGCGGCGACGAACGGGGCTACAACTCCCTTGTGCAAATGTACACACGTATCCATGCAATGCCTTCATCGTGAAATCATTTTCCCGCCTTTTCGCGGAATCCCCTTTTTCATTAATTACTCATTCAGCGCCAATTTCAATATTTGCTTATTCTCCTCTTTTTGTCTTGTTTTTGTTTATATGTTTCTGGACGGCTACAACTTTCATTAGCGCTACCACCTTCAATAGCAATACTCACTTTATGAACGATAACTACAGCTGAAGTAGTCGATTTCATTTAAAGACAAGGAAAGGAACTACATTTGATTGGCCACAGTTCATTAACAAAGTAAGAAAAAGTCTCTTCATTCATCAATGACCTCCAACCTTATAAATCTCTAAAACCTCAAATAAAAAATGACTTCATTTTCCAAAGGTCCCATGATCCATTACAAAGAATTCATACAAAGAAAAGGGAAAAGTGGGAGGACATGTCAAAAGAAATACAACGATGATCCCATGTGAACAAAAAAAGGTACGAGGCGGGACAGTAGGCCAGGATAGTAGGCTTAGAAAGACAAGACTCGTCTTCACTAATCTGGTACATAACAAACAAAAAAAAGAATGCCGCCATGATTCCCGAAAACATACTAAAAGCCACTTTAAAATAACAATCACCTATAATTTACGCGGTGATAGCCAACAGTGCACGGTGCGCATAGAACCGCACATCCGAATCACTATCTTCGTTAAGCTTGGTCAAAGCGGGTCGGACATGCTCGTTGAGGAGGTTGATGAGATCGAGTTTCTTCAAGACAGGAATAACCTGCTCAAGAGACTTGCAACGTTAAAACGGATGTTGGGGATAGGGTCAGCAGCAAAGTTGGTCACGGTTGGGAGAATGGCCTCCTTCAAGACTTCACCATTCACTGCTTGAGAAAGGGTCTGGAAAATAATAAAAAGATATTGTCAGAATTACGAGCGGGTTTACAATCAAAAAAAAAAATATATTAAAAGAAAAATCTTACGGTGAGGGCGAAAATGGTTGTAAGCCTGTAAAGATAGTTGGAGTGCTGGCCCATAGCGAGAACTTTGGGAATAATGGTCGCCTTTGCCCATTCTACACCAAACACCTCAGTTAACTTTCTCAAGTTAATAGTCGCAGCCTCGCGGATCGAGAAAACGCAGTCACCGAGCCAGGACATGCACAAGTTTCCAAGCTTCTCATCGAAGAATGCCACACCCTATAAGCAACACGTGAAAGATTCTACATTAGAACGTACGAGAAAAGATATCCAAAAAGGAAAGCCATTGTTGACATACCAACTGGCTGGCAAGGAGAGGAATGTTCTCAATAATAGCAAGACGGACACGCCACTGCTTGTCTTCAGCCAACTCGACGATAGCGGGCAAAAGACTTTGAGAGAGGAGTTCGATTCCAATAACTTCATTCAAATGTTAGTTTCAGGTAAGCTATAGGATGGTCAAACCTTCGTTAACACGGTCAAGCTTTGAAATAATGTTAAGACGGACTTCAGGTGCCTCATCTTTCAAAAGCTGAAGGAAGAGAGGGAGGAGGTGCTCAATAGTGCTAAAATATATATTAATACGGAAATAAATAGAATAACTCACTTCTCCTTGCCCAAAATCGGGGCCAGTCCACTGATCTGGGTAGCAAGAGCAGCGCGGACGTGCTGGGAGGTGTCGGTGACAAGCTCCTTAACGCAGGGAAGGATTTCCCTCAATATAGAATCCTGGTCGATCAAGACAGCGAATCCTGCATTTCGTCAGCCGAAGAAACAAAAACAGCCGAAGAGCAATGAAGCATACCGGGAACCTGAGACGACGCAGCGGTACGAACTTCAGCCTCATTGTCCTTCAAAATGTGAACAAAGGCGCTGATAAGGTCCTCTTTGATAATATCGGCACCAACAGCGTTCGCAAGCTGAACAAACTTTTCGGCAACCATGTAGCGAACTCTCCAAGACTTATCAGAGTAGAGGCTGCGAAGAACGGTGAGAATCAGGTTCTTGTTCTCTTCGTTGGTGAGGCCTTCCGCGATAGCAATCAAATCCTCGACGGTAAGAAGACGAACAGAGTCCTATAAACATCTTTTGTCAGATACTTTCCATGAGCTGCTTTATATACAAACCTGCTCGTCCTGGGCCAAGTTGTTGAAAAGAGGGATAATCTCAGCAACCATGTGCTCCTTTGTGACCTTCTTGGTCAATTTCTTTGCAACTATTAGAATACATAAACATTCTAGAGGCATACCCAAGATGAGTAGCGGCCGCTCGGCGGACCATAGGGGTATCATCATGGCAAAGCTGGCCGTAAAGCCTAGAGATCCATTAAAATCCGGAGACCAAAATCATCAAATCCGAACCTCCTCAATTCATCCTGAGTTGCAGGTGTTGCAAGACCGTAGACGGGCGCATAGAGACCACAAGCGCTGACTCGGCTTGTAAACCAGTCTCCAACGGATAACCTTTTCACCATGGGAACAAAGAACTCCTCAACCTGGGACTGCCTGAGAGATTGGGAGATCTTTGCAATGGATTCGACGGCCTACAAGACAAAACAACATCGTTAGGTTGGAAAACAGATATTGAAAACGAAATAGTCCCACCTTGTCTCTCACGACGGTTTCCTCGACGGCTGCAAGGGTTTCCAGAGGAACCAGAAGGATGTGTGCAAAAGTGGGTCCGCCAACGTATTCAACGAAGTTTCCAAGCTCCTCTGCAAGAGCCAACAATACCTCGTCTTCGTCGTCAATGGATTCTGGAGTTTTAAAGTGGAAAGAAGAAAGAATATGAATTTTCGTAAGCGCTTCCCTCCAATGTATAGAGTGAATCCTAAAGGCCCTCAATAGCTCTGGGATGTCCACAAGTTATGTCATAAAAAACCAACCATCGAGGAAGGGAATCAACTCATCACGCGTCCGATCGGGGCCGAGGGCCAAGGCAATGATGCCGAGTCGACGGATGGCATTAAGACGCAAAGCGACATCATCGTGCTTGAGCTCGTCAATGAGGACGGCAATTGGGTAGAGGGACTCGTCCTGCTGGTGATCCATTATATGCTGTTGATGCTACTGCTCAACGTGTAATGAGGAAGGAGGCGGGAAATGCTGTTGCGGAAGTATCTGAGACGGGCGTGTGTACTGAAGGACGGGCAAGGGTTCCAAAAGAGCCTTCCAATATTGATTTTTTTGCAAACCTCAAACTGAGAATTTTCCCTTCCGAAATTTTATTTTCATGGCGATCAATAACGCAGTGTTTCTGACGATGATGATGATGATGGTGACGGCCATGGAACATGGGATGATTGTGAATGAGGAATGCAAGGATATCGAGATAACGAATGTCTTTTTCACATGAAAACTCTACATATATAGCAATTTGTTAAAATGATATAAGTTCTTATGCTTCTATTACATTCTTTCGCCTCTAAAGCCTACAATTGAAGAGATTTAAAATGTTTAATGGTGAACATCTATTCGTACATCAAGTAAAACTTCTGAACGTACTCCATCCAATCCCCATTGTCCAACAGCAAGTACAGGAGGACATCAAAATGCGTTGTTGGTAATTTGTCCAGTGACAATTGTCACAATTCTACAAGCACATCAAAACTGATATTGACAATTCATCGTATTTGCTTGCCATGCTAAAGAAGGGTGTGCCAAAGACAGAGGCACAGGGCAAGGCAAACACTGCCAGAGAGCTGCAGAACCGTCAAGGAGCCTTTGCATCCAATCTACAGGCTCTATCAAATGCTCAGAAGAAGGAGAACAAGCTCAACGGCTACAGAAGATCTTAATGACCTGCAACGCATGACAGACAGGCTAAAGATGGATGATGAGATGAAGCTCGTCGAAATGGAGTCTGTTGTTGCTATCATCAACCCAACCGTGAAGAAGGCAGATATTAAGAAATAATCTCATGGCACATATGACAGATGAGAAAGGTATTTATATCCATACTTGCGCATGAATGTCAATAGGGCTGTATATTGCTCAGAAATATCCACGTCGTTGCAGCAACATCGTGACGAATTTTCTCAATTCATATGGAAGCGACGCTCTCAAGCAAGAAGGGACCTCCGTTCTCTTTTCCAAGTGGGGTGTGTATAAGACATTTATGAATACGTCTCTGTAAGCTAACATCTACCAACAAAGACCAGGAATGATATGCCGACTGGTGACATGATTGCCGACGCATCTCTGGAACTGCTTCATCTTTTTGAAAAAACGAATACTGTAAGACTGTGCAAGGATGCTATAAATTGGGGGCTTTGCGAAATGGATGACATCCCCGGCTTCTTACGAAAAGAGTACGAATATTATGATCGAGTTAATTCTAATTTTTCTATCAAAAGGTCACCATCGCTCTTCCATCCGCAAACGCGCCCGTCATAGTGCGCCAAATCGAATTGATTTTTTTCTTCCTGATTCTGCAAGGACAATTCTCAAGGATGGATGGGTGAGCGTTTTGCCACTGGAGCCCATGGGCAGCCCGGCTACAAGGAAAAACAATGGTCGCTGCCATGGTCAGTCAAAGCCTCGATCAGATACGATTTGAATCAAACATGGACGAGAATTATTCGTATATATCGTTCCTTGCCCGATGCATAGATATCGCCCATCCCAGTCATCAGCTCCAGGCTCTGTGCTCGCATATCCTTTACATGCTCCAACTATTATCAAAAAAAGGCTTGTAGTGCTTAAGTACGATATTGCGCCTCATACAGAAGAATACGGAGCTATTGATTATAAATTCGCAGTGGATATCATGAAACAGATAAATTGGAGGCTTGAGCTAGAGCATCAATTCTACTTTGAGTTTTCTTATCCAAACCATACTCAATGGCGCGTAGGCAAGTGTTTAATTTCGTGCTATTTATTGACTTACGTCAACTTTTTTTTACAAAAGGGTACACCCTGGGAAGCCACGTTCGCAGCGAAAACTTCAACAAAGCCCCTGGCTCAGATGAGTGGAGCTTTGGATTTGGGTCCGACGGAAGCGTATTTTACAAAGATTTGAAAAGACCGTACGTTTTTATTATTCCAATTTTACATTTTCATTTTCTGACTTCGTTTAGGTATGTATCCGTCCCAGAAGAAAAGTTTTTTCAAGGGGTCAAAACGGGAGGGCTTGTTCTTGATCTTTTGAAAGGAAGCATCTCGCTTGTATTAGACGGCAGAGTTTCTCCTCCGGGCTTCGGGTACGGCGCCAAATGTTTTAGCCCAGCAGAACAAACGAGTCAGAGGTACCGGCACTTGTGAAATCATTCACACTTACCCCTTAAATTATTATTTAGGCAACTTATCCAGTCGACGGTGTTAATTCCAACGTTTGCTCTTTTTGGTAAGATATGGTGATATACATAGTGAATTTAAACCTAATTCTGTAGTTGCGGGAGAAGACCAAACATACGGCGAAAAGCCTCAAATGAGGGTGAACTTTGGCCGCACGCCATTCACGTTTACAGTTGATGCTCTTTCCTGCGACCAAAGCTTAGAAGTGGGTGCATCCAAAGGTAGATAGCAAGCGAGCCCATATACATGTTTCGCTCACGTATCTTGACTTACGCTACCAGGAATTGAGTCACTTTCTATAGTCGAGCATCAACACGAAGGAAAAGAAAAGTCACTTCAAGATGAGGAGGAGAAGCTTCAAATTGTAGGTCCTTTACGCGGTATTTCATGATTTTAAATTTGCTTAGGCTACAGAAAAGAACTATTACAGAGCCGCGGCCACTAACGAAAGTTTGCGTGGATTTCTCGCAATTTCCTCCAAATATTTACCGAAGGTCGCTCGCATGTACTAAGATCCAAAGAGGTACTTTACCCCCAAGTTTGTTACCGTATTGAATGGTTTACAGCAGGAGACGCTTCAAGGGCCGGAAAGAAAGAGTTAAAATTAGGGAACAGCAGTATATGGCCGCGACGCTCATTCAGCGTGTGGCGAGACGGAAGCTTCGAAAATTACGAGCCGTTAAGGAAGAAGCAGTTGCGAAGATTCAGAAGAACTGGAGGGGAAATTATTCATTTGGGTGGCATTAATGCGTAAGTCTTTTCTATCCTTTAACAAGACGATATAGCCCTATATATCCTCACGGATTATACAGGCTGCATATATCAGCAACCAATTCCGGAACTTCATCGCGCTGCCACTGTTATTCAAAGGAAGTGGAGGCATTGGTCTATGTACAGGAATTCACCTATCGCCACACGTTTCAATGCTCGGATCGAAGGTAACATATTACGTTAAAGGTTCAAGCCTGATATTTGTTAATTAGATCTCGTTGCTGCTGTCAACAAAATCATTTTATGGTGGCGTCCTCTTTACTCGAGAATATCGGATAAAAGAAGAATGCTTGAAAAACACAATGCTGCGACACGGATTCAAAGCGTTTACCGGGGTACGGCAAATTCTGCTTACTTTTACCTGACCTTTTAAAAGGTTACCGCCTCCGACTCAAGCTCCGTCCCGACATTCGCTTACGTCTCAGAAATCTTGGAGAATCACTCACCCGCCACAGGTTTATATATCAAACATCAATTCACCTAACTTCGTTAAAGGCAATTTCTCTTCCGAGTCCGCGCAGCCTACATACTGCAAAAGACCTGGCGACACTACCGTACCCGCAAGATCCGCAATGACAAAATCCGCACACGGAACAGGGCCGCCGCCAAAATTCAAGCATTATGGAAAGGATATTGGGTTCGATCACGTAAGCCCCACTGGTTTCCAACAGAACTAATGAAAATAGACGTCCATCTTCGATTTACATATGGAGAGGCTGTATTTCTCACAGCTGTATGCAAGGCGCTCAGAAATTGCCACTTTATCGTCAAAATGTACAGGCCCTGTGGGATCGTGTGCCCCAAACGAGATGTTACATTCTAGTATCAATAGAGGTCACTCGCAAGATACCCCATCACATTCCCTTATCATCTTGTTTGTCTGCATCCTGCAAACCCTTGCAGCGATATCATGGTTCCCACTTCATCCACCCGCCCTCCTTCCACTCTATGTAAACTCCCCTCGAATGTATATGATGCAATAATGGCTACGTAAACCATTTCCTTGAACGATGAATGCGATTGCTAGTGATGTTCCTCCGGGCTGGCTTTCCGAATAACCGGTTCCGGCACCTTCTGCGCCTGCGTATGCAACTTCCCAAACTCATCCGTATACCGGGCAGCAGGTCTGACGACCTCGCCTAACGTAAAGTTCTTGAGTTTACTAATCTTCTGGCAACTATCAATCCGCACCCAATCCCCAACCACACATTTGCTGTGTTCGTCGTGGGCGAGGAAGTTTTTGTGATAGATGACGGGCTAGATAAGTTAGAAAAAAAGGATGAAATTGATAATACCTTTTGGACGAGTGGATGCATTTTGGGACGGGCGACTCGGACTTTGATGGTTTTTTGCATCGCCGTACCGATGACGAGACCCATGAAAGATTGGGCGGGGGTTCTAGGTGCTGCCATTATGAGTTTCGCTCTTTTGAAAAACTGAAAATTGTCCGTTTCATACAACAAAATGTCTGAACAGCTGCGAAAGTCAAAAGTTAGATAAACTTAGAAAATATAAATAAAAAAGGGTTGAAAGGCAAAGATATGTGCTGCAGATACCCACGCACACGCGCTTACGTTATATTTTGGAGTATTTTTATTATTTATATTTGTAAGGAAAATCGAGGCTTTTCGTAAACATTCAGAACACGAGGCGGTGACGAGGCGCTGGTAAAAAAAAGAAGGCGGCAAGCGTCTCGTTAAGTACAAAGGAAACCATTTATGCTTGAGACGTAGGGGAAAAAAAGCTTATCCAAGGAATTTACGGAGACCCTACAACGGACGAGCGACTCTAATTTAATTCAAAGCGCACGTCTATTCTCTGTCTCTAAAACGTTTAATAACTTTCGGGACGAAGCGTGTAAACCAAGTAGCGAAACACGGTATCCGTCCTTATCATAAATTGTCCCTTTTGGATGTGATATATTGTAAAAGTAAGAAGCGATGAAAAGAGTAGAATTCTTCCATTTAAAAGACATGAAAATAAGTGTGCTTACAAAAGCTACTCTTGCGATTATTGTTTATATGCGTATCCAACCAATAATTCTCCACTTTAAATAGATACGCAAAATCGTGTCTAACAAAAATAATAAATATTACAGGAAAGAACGGGTGGTATTAAAAAACAGTGAGATATGTATAAATGAGAAATAAAGGATAATTGTATGTCGGCAGGTTTTTGATCAGTCTTCATAAACAGGTAAAGCAGGACCAGCTAAAGTAAATCTACTTCGAAGTACTTGAATCTCCTCCAAGAATTTCATAACGTCTGAGGATGCAGCATGTAGACCTAAAAGCGAAATACGATAGGCGTCCATATCCCAAAGTTCTTTTCCGCAGATACGGTTGGCTACCAAGAGGTAAAGAGTGTAAGCTTTGCGCTGATAATAAAAAAAAGGCAAACGTTGGTAAAGTAACCCCAAAAACTTACTCTCAAAGATGGTGATGATGTGAGAAGCTATACGCTTAGCGTGAAGCCAATTCACCGTCTGCCTCGCATTCCATACTTGAGGATGTAATTCGTCACTTTCCGATTCAAGACTGGTAGTCGCTTTTGCGAGACATGCTCAAGGGGGTAGAAATCAAGGGGGTAGCAATAGTTTCGGGGAAAACTGACCCTGACAACGAAGATGAATATATGGTAGTAAACGAAAGTGGTTCCTTTACATCGATGGACGACGAAAGGCTTTGTGAACTTTCATAGGCTTCAGGAGGCGTGTAAGGGGGGTGCCATTGAAATGCGGTGAGACGGAACGCTAGTAGTCGCCGCAAACATAGTACTTGATTGAACAGAGAAAGGATGTGAAACGCTGTCATTCGTGACATTAACACTTCCGCTATGTTCGGCAGCAGCGAAGCCTTGCCCATATGCAGAGTTATCGACTGTGTATGCAGGAGAATCCCGTCCGGCAGGTTTTGTGTGGTAAGGAAAAGCGGAAACCGAAACATTCTCGTTTTTACTATAATCACCTTTTTTCGGTTTTCTACGTTTGAGAAAAATCGCAAACGCAATGGCACCCGCTACTCCCAAAGCGGCAGCAAAACTACCAACTCCGACAGCGATCATGGTGTTGGAATCAGACGATGACATTGTTTTAGATGCGCTTTCGTTTGTCCGGATCGACGAGCCATTCAATTCAACGGTAACGATAGTTGAAGAATTAACGGGGATATTATTGGGTGCAGCCAACAATGCCGTTGTGATTTGTGCTATAGATAAGAATGACGACTGTCCCGCGAAAGAAGCAGACTCGACTGGTACGGGCTCCGTTGTTGTCATAAAGCGCACGTCGTCGTTTTGGTTGGGTTGACTAGGTTGAGATATTGTATTGGAAATCGGAGATTCCGACGGCGCTACAGGTACAGCAGGTTGCGAAGGAGGTGATGAGGGAGAGGCCGAAGGAGAGATTGCGAATGGAGTAGAGGTAACGCCGTTCTGCAGTACCGCGGCTCCTTCTGTTGTTGGAAGGTTAAGCAAGCATCCTTTCTACATAAAATCCATAAAACAACAAATAGGACTGACCTTTTATGTAAGCATTTTGAAAAGGTCCAAAGCCGTTCGCATCACTGAGGTACAATGGAAGCACAAAGGGATAACAATTATCTCGCAAGGTAGAATCAATGTTATCCCAGCAGATGAAACCACCGCAATCATTACGAGAGTTGCAAATGGCCATAGCAGAATCAACATTACGAGCAATGCAGCCAATTCCATTTTCAATCGTGCCGATGCATCTGCTGTCCTTGATATCTGGCATCCTATTCTGTGCACCGATGCTGGCCATGAAACCGTAGCCGGGAGTATTAAACCTTCTTCTTTCAGTGGCACTGCAGATTTAATTAGAATGACATAGATAACAACGACCGGCTGTCAGCTGCACATACCTCATGGTTTTGATGATGATTGAGAATGGATTAAAAAAAAAAGGGATAAATGGAAGCGATGATCAAACAAAGTAGGTAGTTAAATGTGATCCCAAACGAATGAATGAATGAATGAATGAATGGGTGAGTGAGTGAGTGAATGAGTACGTGAATGAATGAGTAAGTGAATGAATGAGTGAGTGAGTGAATAAAGTGAGTGAAATGAATGAATGAAGGATCCACTGGTGACGATGCCACCACCAAACGAATATCAATTTCAAGTATTATAAATATATGAAATGTATATGAATGAAGAAAAAAAGGAGTAAATAAATAAATAATAAATAAATAAATACATGAAACAGTAGTCAAGTACATATTTAATAAAATGTAAAATTGAAAATCAAATACATAAATATAGAAATCGGCTGAAAAGAGGCTTTTTTTGCCATACGTATATTTATGTTTGATGTTGACGACCATTGAGGAAGTATTTATCAACTCCAACTATATTTTTATGTTTCAACCATTGAGCCTCAATTCTCGTATCGCAGGCAGTTATAGCCTATCCCCATACTAGCCAAGGTTCTGTCATTTTGTACGTGTTTTCTATACATGTCTATTTTCACTTTCTATCATACGGTTCTCATACAGACCCTCTAGCGTTATATATTTGAATGCAAATAAAAATAACATACAAAGCAACCATTCAAGAAACACGATAAAGTATACTACACCAAATGCTGAATTTAAAGTGAACGGGATTGATGGCATTTCGAACGATTGTGTGTATGCTGCACCGCGATATTTCTTATACGTGCATGTATCGGTGATGACAAAGGGGTTGTGAGTCTTAATACTCACAGAGCTCCTCGGAATATCAAAACCAGTCGCAAAGACTCCTCTCCATACTCAAGAATTCCGAAAGATCAAAAAAACCAGCTGCCCTGAAAAGGATGGAGGACTGGTCGTGTTTCCATCTGGATATTCCCGCTCTACAACGTATGCGTACAGGAAGCAAACTATAAAGACCTTGAACTGTTAAATCTGCAGAAGGCGAATCCGCAGAAGAAGGAAGTGGTGTTGTTTAGAAAAGATATCATGAAAAGAAGGAAGTGGTGTTGTTTAGAAAAAGATATCATGAAGCGGATAATATTAGCTTTGTTGATTCATTTGATTATATGAGCTTATCAGAGGGCTAGTTTGACTGCAGTCGCTAGTTTGGGACACTTTGTTGAGGCGAAAGAGTTATTCACGTACATAAATATTAGCAAGTGTGTGGTTCCAAGTTCGAAAACACTTGGTGACAATTTCTCATAAACAAAGATAACAACTCCGATTGAAACATGGTTGTATTGGTAGTCAAGCGAGGAGAGGACCACGTCCTCAACGTGGAGAACTACAGTCAGCAGCAAAGTATCCGATCTCATTGATTCAATTGCAAAGCTGTTTTGTTCGAAAATACGGTTAAATCGTCTGGTAGAGGGTGAGTGCATGGTTTAGCTCTTTCACCATCACTATGACTTCTGCCCAATACAGTTGTGAAATGGGTGAGAGTCTGGCCTCATAACCATAGCTTTTGTCGTCATTTATATCATATTAAACTTCCTTACGGAGATCATGTTGTTCCTGTTTGCTTAAGCTGACAATATCCTTAGCAACGTCCGATATTTTGAAGCATGGTTTGCTTAAGCACGGGCTCCTTAACAAAAGCATCAAAGAGCTTGAGGACGCTGATGACGATGATGACGACGAAGACGTTGGAACTGTAGCAAAGATACAAGACCCGAATGTTGGGACTTTGATGACAGTGGAGGGACGGACTTTCATCTTCAATCCGGACCCCACAGGACAGCGCAATGGCGAGAGTGCGTTTATATGTTATTTTCTTCGACTGGTTGGCCAAAGTTAATCAGTAACCGCATAGGTCCCATTCCCGACATTGCGAATACATTAAGGACGACTCTTGATGATGCAAGCAAACTTCTTGACAAGGTGAAGCCACTGTAGGGACTTCAACATGCTGAACCCTTTTGCAAGGAATACGCGAAATCTGGAAAATTCCTAACGGAGTCTGATATTCAGGAATCTATTCGGCTCATCGGTGGTGCTCTCACTATAGCGTATCCGATGGGTCTCCCCTCAGGTGAACCTGCGAAAATTCTTTTAGACGATAAAGAAGATATAGAGGTGAGGCAAAGAATGTATATCAACACCGTACGCTGACTTTTGATGCAGGATATTAAAGATTATATCCCACCTTTCGAGGCTTCACTTTGGTGGGCAGGCCGTGAGCTCCAGGCAGCAAAGACTTTGAGTGAGTTTATTGGAAAAAATGAAAAGACCAAGATTATTGTGAAACTTCAACGGGTATGTCATCTCTAACCTCTGACTCCCTTTCCTTGATCTGCAGCGATATCTCCGCTTACTCGTTCTCCTTTTTTGGAAAACCGTAGAAATCTCAAGGTGCCCCAGTGAGAGAGCCCCCGCTGGATGAAATGTCTCAACGGAACTTGATGGCGTACTACTACAAAAAGCAGGAGCTTGACAAGGTGGGTGTCTAGTTTACCAATTTATTCCCTTTTTGATCGGCCAATCTCGCCGGAAGTTCTCCCTTTACCCCTTCTTTTTTTTATTTAATATTTATTATGACCACGCCCAAGCCTTTATCGAATGAAATAACAGTTTATTGACGGCATCGATCTTCCATCATTATACTTTTTAGAAACTCGCGGAGAACAAGGATGATGATTACTTGAACTCTTCATGGGCCAACCCAGGATCCCTCAAGCAAGCGTTCAATGGGCTTTCTGGTGGGGTGGATTGGAAGCCATAAACAAAGCGCCATGTAGATTTGTCACCTTCTGTTCAAAATAAAAATAAAAAACAAAAGTGCAAATCTTTTTTATTCAGTTGGGGAGGTTATTGAAATCTTTTGCATCACTATGAGCGCATTCTTTTAGATTGTGAAAAGTGGCGCCATCAACCAGCCAGCTTCCATTTTTCATGTTTTCCCATTCTCCCTGATGAACGTAAATGAAGAAAGTGAAAGATACAAGCGTGTTTTCTACAGACAGGCATCAGGGATATGAACATGCAGATAAAACGATGACAGTCATATCTTTGTTTATGAATGGAAAGAATTCAAATATATCTAGTCTTTGTGAGTAAAGTTTATTAAACATTTTTGATGAATAGTAGAGATGCTAACATTATTACTTACAATATAAGGCGTACCTCAACCGCGTCTCTAACCGCACTTGCTGTTAAAGCTATGGACCACTAATATAATAATATCGTAAACATGAAAGAAATCAGGTCAAACCCCCATAAGTGAATATAACCAAATCTCAGCAAATGGATCAATAATAAAATATGCACATGTTTTCATATTAAAATTATTCAAAGAAAATCTTTGTCTAAAATCGATCATGATAAATAATAGATTAAAAGATTTGATAAATTGAACTGACAATGCTCACCACCACCTAATAGGCACTAATAAAAAGTAAAACTAAAAGCAAAACGCCGGAAGATCCCTCTTTTGCCTGCTTGTTGGTTTTACCCCCAACTGCGATTTTTGTAAGTGCTGGCACCACCAAATATTAATAAACGCTTACAACCCACAGCAGTGCTAATCTGCGTTATCTTTTCTATTACTGCTATTGTTGCTGCCTTGTCGCCTTTTTTGTTTTCATATTTTGGCTCCGCTTCATATAAAAAAGAAAAAAAAACTCAATAAAAACCCCCTCACTGATTCACACTTCCCCCTCGCGCTGTTCATTCATCCATCTATCCATCCTCCCATTACCCATCTATCCCCCCTATCAACATTACTCTCAACAAACACCACTCCTTGATCTTGACGGCATCATCATTCACATACATATATATCTATAGGTTAGTTGTCAATGCGATTATCACATATTGCATTATCGCATATCTCTTTTTCCCCATTCCATATCGTTTTATCTTAAAGCATCTTGGTTTTCGTGTTTTGACGCTGGGGCTTCTCATGTCCGGAAAATCATTTTTCACGAATCATCAGCCATCTGATTTTCCAAGCAAAAAAAAATAATAACATCCCATTCAAAACCCATTCTTGCCCATCCACCCAACGACCAACAACCAACCAAACCAACCAACCGACCTAACAACCCAATCCATCCATCCACATCATTCATACTAGGTGACGAATTTTGTTCATATAGCACACCCATCACCACCACCTCGTTTCTCTTCAACCTCTAGCTCATCATGTCTGCAAAGTACGGAACGCGCACATTGCTGCTTCGCTCTCTGTCAAAAGCCCATGGTCTAACAGTTCTTGCGTTTACATACATACTCATCCATCGCCTACCCACGCCTACTTCCATCGTCCATGCACTCTAGCCCATCCGCGAGTACGATGGCAAGCTGCTCCTTGCCCACTGGCTTCCTAAGCTCTCCTACCCGAGGAGGCCGGCAAGCCCGCAACCAACGCGACCGCTACACCGCTGCCACCTTCATTGCCCCTTCCACCATGGCCCACGCCGTCTTTGACTTCACTATCCGTGAGAACCAAGGCGATGCCGCCTTTGCCACCCACGTTAACGATGTCTTCAACAAGCTTCAGGTTGCTCACCCTTGGCTCCTTACTGAGAGGCTGGTTTGCAAGCCTGACCAGCTTATTAAGAGGAGAGGAAAGAATGGACTTCTTGGGATCAACTTGGATTGGGCAAATGTGAAGCAGTGGATTAGTGCTAGGGCTGGAACAAAGTTCAACGTATGTATTGATTTTGCTTTGGTTTTGGTCGTGACTATGTTGGAAGTCAAGTCAAAGAACGTGGCCGTAACCGCCAATAACTCTTCTTTAATTTGCTCTTTACTTTGACAGCTCGAGAAGACTTCAGGTTACCTCCACACTTTCCTTATTGAGCCCCTTGTACCGCACGCCCAAGATACCGAGTTTACATCTGCATTCAGTCCGTTCGTGAGGGCGACATCATCTTTTTCACCCACGAAGGTGGTGTTGATGTTGGTGACGTTGACGCCAAAGCCAAGAAACTCTTGATTTCTGTTAACGCACCATTCCCCTCAGTTTCTGAGATCAAGAAGACTCTCCTTGGTGGTAAGTGCCTCTCCCTGAGTGTCCTCTATTTTTAACTGTTGTTTACAACTGCTTACTAATCGTTCATCGATAAACAGAGGTCAAGGCTTCAAAGCACGCCGTCCTTGTTGAGTTTATCACCAGGTTGTACGCTGTGTACGCCGACCTCCAGTTCACCTACCTTGAAATCAACCCTCTCGTCGTCACCGAATCCGCCAGTGGCGAAACCAACGTCTACTACCTCGACTTGGCCGCCAAGCTCGACCAGACCGCCGATTTCGAGGCCGGAAAGAAATGGGCAATCGCTCGCCAGGCTGCCTACGCTCTTGTTGGCCCGACCCCTGCTTGGGGCCCCCTATGGAGTTCCCCGCTCCTTTCGGACGTGAGCTTACTAAGGAGGAGGCCTACATTGCGGATCTTGACGCCAAGACGGGTGCCTCGCTCAAGTTGACTGTTTTGAACCCACATGGACGTATCTGGACTATGGTTGCCGGTGGTGGTGCTTCCGTTGTTTACTCTGACGCTATTGCCGGTCATGGCTTTTCCCACGAGCTTGCAAACTACGGAGAGTACTCGGGTGCTCCCTCCGAGAGTCAGACTTATGAATACGCCAAGACCATTCTTGACTTGATGACTCGCGGTGCCCCTCACCCTGAGGGCAAGTACCTCTTCATTGGTGGTGGTATTGCCAACTTCACCAACGTTGCCGCCACCTTCAAGGGTATTATTCGCGCTCTTCGTGAGTTCCACAAGCCCCTCCTCACCCACATGGTCAAGATTTACGTCCGTCGTGCCGGACCCAATTTCCAGGAGGGTCTGAGGCTTATCAAGAACATTGGTGAGAACCTTGGCCTTGACATGCACGTCTTTGGTCCCGAGATGCACGTCACTGGCATCGTCCCCCTTGCCCTTAAGAACGATACTTCCCACCTTGTCAATGGCAACTCTGCTTCCCTTGGTGGTAACGACCTCTTGTCGATGAGTTACGCCTGCACCTCCCTCAGTCGTCTCCAACACCGCTACCGTCTCTGCCCCCATTGCCAAGGCCATCTCCTCTGCCATCGACAAATACGTGAAGAGCGCCACCGCTGCCGAGGGTGCTGCATTGCCTCTACTTTCAGCAACAAGACTCGCGCTTTTATCTACGGCATGCAACCGCGTGCCGTCCAGGGCATGCTCGACTTTGACTTCATGTGCAAGCGCTCCCAGCCCTCTGTCGCCTGCATGATCTACCCGTTCGGTGGTCACCACGTGCAGAAGTTCTATTGGGGAACCAAGGAGACTCTCCTCCCTGTTTACACTTCGATCGCTGAGGCTGCTGCCAAGTTCCCTGATGTCGATGTTGTCATTAACTTTGCGTCGTTCCGCAGTGTGTTGAGAGCACGTCAGAGTTGCTTGAGTACCCGCAGTTCAAATCTATTGCAATTATTGCGGAGGGTGTGCCGGAGAAGAGAGCTAGGCAGCTTTTGCACATTGCAAGCCAAGAAGAATGTGTTGATTATTGGGCCTGCTACCGTTGGTGAGTATTTTTGTTTATAGGCGTCGATTATCTCGTTCTGAACGCTTTTCTAACTCGTTTGCTTCTTTTAGGTGGTATTAAGCCTGGCTGCTTCAAGATCGGAAACACTGGTGGTATGATGGACAACATTGTTTCATCTCGCCTTTACCGCCCAGGCACCGTCGCCTACGTGTCCAAGTCCGGCGGTATGTCCAACGAGCTCAACAACATCATCTCTAGGTCTACTGATGGTGTTTACGAGGGTGTTGCCATTGGTGGTGACCGTTACCCTGGATCTACCTTTATTGACCACATGCTGAGGTACGAGCAAGACCCTAAAGCTAAGGCTCTTGTGCTTTTGGGAGAAGTTGGTGGCGTTGAAGAGTATACCGTTGCGGAGGCCGTCAAGAGCGGAAAGATTACTAAGCCTGTTGTCGCCTGGTGTATCGGTACTTGCGCCAAGATGTTCACTACTGACGTGAGTACCATTTTTAAGTTTGTTCTTGGCTTTTCCGTGAATGCCTGATTCTATTTTCATATAGGTTCAATTCGGCCACGCTGGATCTTTTGCCAACTCTGATCTCGAGACGGCCGAGGCCAAGAACAATGCGCTCCGCGCCGCCGGTGTGATTGTCCCCGAAACCTTTGAGGACATGCCCGCCGTCCTCGCCAAGCTCTTTAACGACCTTGTCTCCTCTGGTGTTGTTAAGGTTACCCCTGAGCCCGAGCCCCCCAAGATCCCCATTGATTACTCGTGGGCGCAAGAGCTTGGTCTTATCCGTAAGCCCGCCTCCTTCATCTCCACGATTTGCGATGACCGTGGTCAAGAGCTCTTGTACGCCGGTATGGCCATCTCTGAGGTCTTTAAGGAGGACATTGGTGTTGGTGGTGTCTTGTCTCTTTTGTGGTTCAAGCGCCGTCTTCCCATGTACGCCTCCAAGTTCATTGAAATGGTTCTCATGCTCACCGCTGACCACGGACCCGCCGTCTCTGGAGCCCACAACACCATTGTCACTGCGCGTGCCGGTCGTGACCTTGTGAGCTCCCTCGCCTCTGGTCTTCTCACCATTGGTGAGAGGTTTGGTGGAGCTCTTGATGAGCCGCACAACTCTTCAGCTCTGCATACGACAAGGGCTTGTCCCCGCAAGAATTTGTTGACTCGATGCGCAAGAAGCACCAACTCATTCTCGGTATCGGTCACAAGATCAAGTCCCGTACTAACCCCGATCTTCGTGTTGAGATTGTCAAGGACTTTGTGTTTAACAACTTCCCGTCCTGCGAAATCCTCAAGTACGCGCTTGAGGTTGAGAAAATCACCACTTCTAAGAAGGATAACCTTATTCTCAACGTTGACGGTGCCGTTGGAGTTGCATTTGTTGACCTTTTGAGGACATGTGGAGGGTTCAGCCCTGAAGAGGCTGAAGAGTACATTCAGATTGGAACATTGAATGGCTTGTTTGTGTTGGGGAGGTCTATTGGGTTCATTGGACATTACCTTGACCAAAAAACGGTTGAAGCAGGGTCTTTACAGGCATCCTTGGGATGACATCAGCTACATATGTCACAGCCGCAGTCAACGGAGGGGCGGACGATGGTTGAGGGTAAAGTGGCGATTCTTAAGGGTGTTGAGCCGCAACATGCTTGAGCCATAAGATTGATTGGTTGTCGAATTTCACTTCATCCCCCGCTTGTGTTTTTTTTTATTATTGCTTTGTGTCGTTGTCCTTTTTTGTATTTTTTCTACCTTTTTCTACAGTGTTGTCTCTTTGCGCTTATTCTCCAAAACAATTTTTGGGTGTTATCTCTCTCTCATGAAACTTTTTGTCGTTTACCCTTACCTTTATTTTTTGTAGATGTGGTTTGTTTTTTTTTAAATACAACAATATTATAAGAAAACACTATTGCTGTAAATGGATAATATAGTTGATGTGGATGGGCAGCAGTAAAGGAGACGGGTGCTATCATGCTTTCTAGTCTAATAGTCTATCATGCTTTCTAGTCTATATATGCGCCAAACCATGGCTATATATATAGGTAACCAAGTGAACAAATTATAATTGTCACCATTATTATTCAATTTAACATTATTTTTTATTTAATATTTATTTATTTATTCTTAAATATTATTTACATGGTGTATTACACAGTGACAGGGGACTGGGTTTTGCTATTATAAATGAGGTTTCACACAGTCTCACAAACACAGGTATTTTATATTTATACAGCTTATGCCTTCCTCATCTTCATCCATTCAAGTCACTCACCTCTACTGAACAGCGTATGCCTTCTTCACATTCATCCATCATCATCTCAAGAGGTGCTATCGCCATTAATGAATCAGAAATGTGTGGGTTCAGGTGCATCGGCGCTGTTTACAAGGCGTCTTATGCCGGCGAGACCGTCATTGTCAAGAAACTAAAGATGAATTCTCTCTCATCGTCTTCCAAAAAAGAGTTTAGCAAGAAGCAGAGACATTGTCAAAGCTGAACCATCCAAGGATCGTAAGGCTCTTGGGTCTTTTGGAAGAAGAAAATGGGTTCTCGCTTGTGCTCGAGGTAGGAGAAATCATTCAGTTTTAATTGATCGTTCCTTCATGTATAATTTGGTACTATCAAAACTGAAGCTCATGTTCAAATTATTTAGTATCTTCAACTTGGATCTCTTTGCGACTTTTATACCTCCCGCCCCGTTCTTCCGTTTCCAAATCGTCTCTCGTTGGCAACCGACATGGCAAGCGGCATATTATTCCTTCATTCGTTGAGCCCACCTGTTCTTCATCGTGATATCAAGTCTCTCAACATTCTCCTCCATACTGACATTGCCGGAGAGCTCCACGCCAAATCACAGACTTTGAATAGCTGCCGTGATGCAGCATACTCATGCACTAGCCACTACTGACAGTTAAAAATGACCGCAACTGAAAATTCCGACAACGAAATCGCAAAAGGCACGCTTTTTTGGATGGCTCACAGTTGCATAGCATGATCGCTGTAAGTTTAAACCGTTATTTTATTTTGTTTTTGGTTTGCTTTATAATTGGTATTCTGGTTTCTAACGCTTGCAACAGTACAGCCAGCTGTGATGTCTACTCGTTTGTGTCGTCCTCTCGGAGCTTTTTAGCTGGAAGGGTCCATTCGGGATCCCCTCTCCGAGCTCCCCCTGATGTCCTCTTTCAGATTTTGATGCTCAGAAGTTGTCCCCGAAGTAGAGCTTGACGAGGCATCTATAGAAATGCTTCAATTGGGTCTTCGTGTGTTTCCTTAACGCTCTCGACCGGCGACCATTGGGAGCGTGATGGAAGTGTTAAGGGAATGTTGGGAAAAGTGACTGTATTGCCTGCCAAAAGGTTATAGGTGAGGCGGATTTTGTAAAGTCGGTAGAATAATGGTACGTATTTCTTTTTATTTCAACTTCAAGTATCTAGTTTGCTATCGTATAGTTTTTCCCTTCCTGATAAAAAAATATTAATTTATTATACAGGCCAATAACTCTCTATCATCGATGCAACCACCTTCAAACCAACAAGTTCGATCATGCAAGACCAGTCAACACGCAAGCTGAAAGAAATGTAAGTCTTGTCTCTCGGTTCTTAGCATTCCTTTGAACTTAGGAATGTGTTGTCTTTAATAATGGTTTTTTTTTCCTCTTCTATATACAGCCCTTTGAAATCTGAAAACTTAGCAATCTTCCGACGTACAGTAACGCCTTAAACCAGGAATCCAACTCTAGACCAGTCGCCCTGAATTCCCCTTCATTCGTCAAGTACCCACCACAACAGCAACAAACAGCAATACGTGTATGCCCAACAAGGCGGCGGTCAGCAACCTAATGTTATGCTCGTGTACCCCGGTCAAGTCTATGCGGTGAATACCGTGCCGTTGCCAACTGAAGATGACTTGAAATGGTATCAGAAGAGAGAGGCGCGGCAGGCTGGTAAATATGGGATGATATTGATTGCTGTCGTCGCTTTTATCATTTTTGTTGTAATCTATAATTGGATGAGAAGCTGAAAGACTATAGGGTTTCTCGTTCATGCATAGACAAAGAATAAGAATAGAGTAAGCTTATATATCTAGTGTTTGGAAAAGTCTTTTTTTTTTTCCTTTACTTTTTAGTCTGGGGTTTAAATTTATATTTTTGGACAGTTTTTAATGCATTTGTTAATTCTACTACTGCAAGAATCAATCCTACATGCTATAAGAATCTGTACAGATACAGCTAAAATTAAGCATAAGCACACAGAGAATATTTCCGGAAGAAGCCGTTATTATCATCCTTGTAATCCTGCTCACTGGTTTTTGTACCTTAACTTTTGCTTTAAATTAAAATCGAGGCATTTAATGTTCAGGCATTTCCCTTTGAACTTCTTAATGCAACTTTCCCTTTGTTTAGAATCGAGCAAGTTGCGTTTATTTAATGATAACCACCACCCACCACCATTCCCCATCCAATATCGCCCTCACCAAATGTTTGTTAGAGCATTTTGAAACAGCTTGTGCGACCTATCATTAAGAAAAAAGAGAAAAGCTCCAAATCTCTTTATAGGATCTTGCACTGCAAACACCCTACTTTCTTCACCTCACCACACAAACCTCGTTAACATCATGTCGTTCTTCTGGAGGGAAGCTGGCCTTACGTGAGTATCGCTGCACACTGGATGAAAGCCCCCAAGACGGATGGGATCAAACGGGTGAGGAGGGGGCAGTTTTAAAGCAGGAAATCAAAAGGAGAAACGTTCTGTGGGATGGATGGTTTACTGCATTCATAAGGATCGAAAATGGCAAGAGGATGTCACCGAACATGATACCCTCGTTTTCTTTCAATAAGTTTGGATGTTGCACCTAAATACCGGAATCACCATTGCTGACTGGATCCCCTTCCATTCTCAGCTACTTGCAGGTTTCCAAAATTGCCGCGTCTGCACTCAGGCGTGTTGTCAAGGAGGAGGTCAAGGTTATTGCTCTTAAGCGGGAAGAACAAGTCCTCAAGACCGCCAGGTGGACCAACGGAAAGGCTGGAGAGACTGTGAGTTAACATTTTTTATTACGGGTCAATGGTTTGCAGGGACTGATGTTTTTGTTTTTCTTTCTCCTTCCTTCTTTTAGAAACTTCTTTACAAGGAGGCCAATTAAATGGCGATTACGGACTCTTTATCGTTTGGAGTATGATTTACTCGGCCACCATACCATAATAAAAGCTGTGGATTTGTTTTTGCGTCCATGTCTTGATATGTTTGTGTTGTTTTGCAGGTATCGTTTTTCGTTTGGAATGCTGGATGGCATTGAAGGTCTGGGACAGGTGTTTGGCTGTGCTTTCTGGATTGCGTGGACTTCCAAATTCGGTTCAATGTAGAAATGCATAGCGTCATCTGAATTAAGGTCGATCATACAACCATATGTCAATACTGTAACGTGATCTTAAAAACTAAGCGGTAGAATAGAGTGTTTTGGACTACAGACTTTTGCTTCAAGACTTTTACTTCACCAAAAATATTCTACTCCGTTTATGTATTTATGCGTGTTTGAGTTCGATTATATGTTGCCCATCATGTCGCGATAATCTTTCTTGCTTTATCTTGGAGGGGTTATTACGAGAGAACGCGTTGATGAAAAAGAACAGACGATGACAAACATCATCTCGATCAATCAAGACGATAACAACAGCAGCAACGGCAATGTTCTCGCGAAAACGCGACGAAGACACATCAAACCTTCTAAGAGAGCTGCCGTCTTTGGAATCTCTTGGTAAGGATTCCAATCCCCAATTAGTTAAACCACATGTGTGATGCTTACTCGGCTTTCTACGTCCTCGCAGTGTTGATGCGGACTAAAAGTGGTGTTTTTCAAGCGCACATCGTTCAAGTTTGATGCAACGTTGAAATACGGAAGACTTGACGAAGGAAGGACGTGAAAAGGGGGTTATCGATTTTATTGGGATTTGACTTGTTTTGCAAAATATTTGGTTAAGGTGGGGATTCCGATACTGACCAAGCGTATATGCACCCACTGGCTATACTTCTTAACGTCAATGTTCGATAGACAAGCTTATTTCAATAAACATAATGCCAAATACATTATTCTGCACAGAGGAAGGTCTTCCATCTGGACAGTTCAGTCGAAACCACGGAAGCCTTCAGTTTACTGATTTCGTCAGCAGGGGAAACTGTTCACACCTACATCGTTTCAATTCTTTACGATCCAGTACGAATGCCATCTACGCGGCTGCAAAGAAAAACCAGTGTGGCGGTATTAAAGGGCGTTTACCCGCCTACGGCGTTCCTTAAGCCGATTGAGGTCGAGGCGCAATGTCCTTTGGGAGTAGTATATAGTTCTCATGAGTGGGGATAGTGTCGTCTAAAACATTGAGTGTCTGGCGGACGGCCACATTGAATGTGACGGATTGACGGAGTTGAAGAGTATCTGGATAACGGCTGCGGAGATGGTGAAAGGATACCAAAAACCGGTTTCGGAGACGACGCGTACGGCGCGCGGGTAGTGGGGTGATGATGAGGACCGGGGAAGGACAACGTGATGGCTGAAGATGGTGATAGAGAAAGCGATGTTGTTGGGTATTCGGGGAATTAAGACAGTGTCCTAAATACGAGGAAAGGAGGAGGTTTCAAACAACCTGACTTAGTTACCTCTTCAGTTTTTGACGATGCAATTTGTCTTTCTAGTTTTTCCTTTTCAGCTATTCTTTAAATGTAGCCTCCGTTGTGTCCAAGTCTCCACTATATTGGTTATAACTTGTTTGGCTGTCTGTAAAATAGATGTAAAGAAAACGTGTTTTAAATTTGTTGACACTAGATGAGGGACCCACCCTTGCCGTTACTTCTTTTTTCTTTCATTATGGCCCTTCATCCTCTGTCATCCCTCCCTTGAATGTTTATTGGTTATTCCATCACATTATTCCTCCATCGCATGTATGTGTCGTCTGCAGTGCGTCCTCAGAGTTCGCCACCCACACGGCCCATACCCATACTCATCCCATTTTTTAAGAAAATAAAAAACCCATGTATATATGAAGCAAAATTCCTGGTGACGATTGTTTTTTAGTAAGTACTAAAAGCCGTGTTAAAGCGACTTTGGATGAACACTATGACCGATGGCCCCATCAATTTGGAATACACTGTTGGATTAATCACACTGTCCTATTTTTTTCAATGGTTATTAGAGCTCAAGTCACTCAATCTGATGCTCCCGCGATACAGATCAAACCACGGCCTCTCTATCAGCCCAGCCATCGAAGCATATGAACTCGACGCGTCTCATCGGTAGAGGTGGACTTTGTGCTTGACAAGAAGGGCTTTTCAGCCTTTGTATTTTTTATTTTTTTTTGTTTGTAAACGAGGCTGGCTTGTCTTTTCGCTACTGGTTAATTTTAAGTCCAAGCTTGTCTAGCTTCATTTGCTATGGCTATGGTGTATTCCTTACTGGCTTTGACGGTTGCGTTGGCATTCCTTGCTCCGGAAGTATCGACTGCTCCACAAAAGGATCCTTGCTCTGTACTCAAGTCAGATAGCGTCTTTGTCGCCAAAGATGTATTGCCCTGTCTTCGCCAGTTTAAGATAAGCATCAAAGACAGAGCTGATCAAGTTAAGGCGATCAAGGGATACATGAACATGTAAGAACCATCATGCTGGCTGCGACGTGGTTCCTAATCATCTTACTACATTCATGCAGTTACCCATACCTCAACCTCAAGCTTACCGACAACATTAATGTCATGAAGTCCCTCGACAGCATCCGTGATGACGCCAAGCTCACCACCGAGATGGACTTTCAGATTAAAATCTCTCAACTCTTCCTCTCACTTCGAGATGCGCACACAACATACTCTCCCGCATGTTTCAACAACATTTACTACCTCCAACCCTTCAAAATCGGCGCAGAATACGATCCTGCCAATCCGACTAAGCAGCCAAAGATTGTAGTAAGGGGCTCCATAGCAGACGGGTCCTCATTGGACTTTGAGGGACAAAAGTACGATAAAAAGGTGCTGGATCTGTTTAGGAAGGAGATAAACTTGGAGCCTGCAAAGTATAAGGGGTGGGAGATAACAGAGATCGACGGGAAAAACGCACTGGTGGGTTAAGGCATGGCCTTTAGCTCTTTGATATTCTTACTGACACTTACAAACCATAATAGACTGCCGTTCGTCAGTACGCGGACGAGTTTATAGGAATCGGCCGTGATCCCGAAATGCGCTTTAACTTGGCCCTTGCGCAGGCAGGATACAGGGACGGCAAGATCGTTGAAACTGACGGCACGTTTTACTTTTTGAAAACTTTCCCTTGGGGTTTTAAAACGGATAGAACTTACAAGCTCGTCAACCCCGCCAAACCGAATGATAAACCTGTCATAGTTAAAGCGCCCTGGGTTGGGATTTGGAGATACCCTACCGTAGAGACGTCGCAGCAATTTTATTCGAGATTTTGTGCTTATGGGGGAAAGTTTGTGAACACCAAGAGCCGACAGGCGTTTTGAGTGAGAAAAAGGATGCGTTTGAAAGGGCAGAAGAGGCAGGGGAAAATGGTGCTCTTGGGTCTAAAATTGATGTTTTGGATGAGAACAACGAAGAATCAACCACCGATACCGTCGATATTCTCGCTAAACGCAGCGATGGTGAAGAAGGTCAAGTAGAGAAAGGGGACGAAAGCGCTCTTGGATTTGAAACACGTTTCGTTATCCCCAAGCAGCTAAAACCAACAGTTTCCGACAAGTACTCAGCCTTCTACGTGCTTCCTGATAACACTGGTGTGTTTAAACTCACGACGTTTGAGTTCGACAAAGATAGGACGAATATCCGGCGCAAGTGGGTGCCGACTATTGTGCAAGGATTGAAGAGTTTGGCGGATCTCAAGGTGAAGAGATTGATTATCGATGTCAGCGGGAATACAGGAGGAACGATTTGCATTGGGAAGGCTTTGACAAAGGTGAGGTCCAATGCTCACTTACCCCTTTCTGCTTTTGCTTTTGCTTTTGCTTTTTTTTTTTTTTTTTTTTTTTTCTTTGATATACTTCTTGGAGCTTCCCGATCAGCGGTGATTTTCGTAATGTCGCGCCTTGTCTGCTTAAATACTCTTCACCTTTTTTTCAGATTGACTAACGCGACTTTAGCTTCTCGTCCCTAGCGCCGATTTTGTCAGATTTGACATCCGACTTTCCGAAGCGAACGCGTTCCTGATGAAATACGCCAAGGCAATTCCAATTAAAGAATCCAACGTCTTCACCCTCGACTCCAGTTTCATCGAAACCACTCAAACTCTGAAATCTAAAGACCCCTACAGCATTTTGTTGAAGAACAACACCAATCAAATTAAACGCGGTACCATTACCGAAACGTTCTCGGGGCCATTCCATATTGGGTGTGCAGAAGTCGATGCCATATTTGGCAGCCTCAAGGTACCGTGGAAGACGAGCGATATCGTTGTGGTTGGGAATGGGCTCTGCGGGTCAACTTGCGCTATGACTGGACGCGCATTGAGGGAACAAGGCAAAATCAAGTTTTATACATATGGCGGCTACAATGGTGGAAAACCGTTCCAGCCGACAGCATTCGAAGGGGGATCGGTGTTACAGCTAGGTGCCATCCTTGATAGCACCAGAGCGATAAGAAAAGTTATGGTGAAAGAAAAAGCAACTGTACCAAAAGGTTTACATTTACCTTTGGGGTTCCCTAAACCGATCGAGGACTCGGCAAATGTTGTTTTGGGAGTCTTATAGTTCGCATGGGGGGAATGTGAAAACGCCTGATGAGTATATCAAGCATCCGGCAGATGGGCATGTTGTTGTGAAGGATGTGACGGATTTGGCGACGATTTGGCAGAGGGTGGCTGCGATTATGAAGAAACCGGTGAAGCAGAGGGTGAATGAGGAGGACGGGTGGGATGAGGGCGACGTCGGCGGCGATAGTGATGAGAGTAAAGAGACGGCAGATAGACATAATGGGAAGAAAGAATATTCTTTGGAGGATGAAAAGAAAGGAGACCCGGCGAGATGGGGATTGTGAAAGTACTAATTACCTGACGCGTTCTGATCTTTAGCATGTCAATTCTATTACCTATTTTTCACATTTTATGTATCTCCGTCGATCAATATCGTTTTTTGTTGCTTATATATGTGAAGTTTACCTACTTTTTTGTACCTCTTTGGCGTGTAAATGAATTTTTTTGTTATTTTGCTATTTTATAGGCATTTTATCTAAATATAAGAATACATTCTTAATCTTTGCATTCTGCATTCGTAAGAGATCGATCATCCTATGCAAGGACTTCGTTTTAAAACTCGACGAGCTCTAACTTACGTTAAAGTTGAATTCATGGGATTAATTATCAGTGATCAGCTTTACTTTTGAAAATATGCACCAAAAAAAAAGACAACCATGCACAGAGGAAAAAACAACGCCTGGTAATATGTTATTGCACCAGCAAGAGTATATTCCATTAATGCAGAGGGCATGAAAATGACGAATTCTACACGAAAGGAAAGACTGAATAATAAATAAAATGCCATACAGCATATGAAGAAGATGAGAATCGGCTTTATTGAGAGCAAACGTGGTTTTTTCATCCCAAACCAAAAGCCAAAGGTGCACCAAACCCGGAACCCAACACACAACCTCTAAAAAAAATTTTACACAGAGGCGAGGGGGACAGCCTCGGTCACGGGCGCAACAGCAGCCGCAGCGGGGATGAAGGAGCATCCTCCTTGGGCTCGAGGATGGTGACGTTGTCGGGGAGAGTCTTCTTGGGTCCGGTCTTGCCAGTAGGGTCGGTGTCAAGCATGATCTTGACCTTGATACCAAGCATACCTTGACGCATGAGGACACTGCGGGTGGCGGTGTCGATGAAGTCACGCGCGGGTTGACCGGAGTGGATCTGAAACATATACCCAATATTAAGTATGTGAACTGAAGTAGGTATAATTTAGGCAAAACGACAACTCACCATGAAACCGTCGACGAACTTCATAGACTTGGCACGGGCAGCACGGAGCTTACCGGAGATGACAACCTCGCAACCCTTGGCTCCAGACTCCATGATGAAACGGACGACACCGTAAGCAGCCCTGTAAATTTATATAAAAGGGTCAGAGCGACACCTTCATCTGGAAGATGAAACAGGCCTTAACAGGCAGCGAAAACTGACCTGCGGACGGCAAGACCACCGAGGAGCTTGTAGCGGAGGGACTCGGCCTGGGCAACAGCGCAGAGACCACGGTTGTTGACCTTCTCGGCGTAGAGCTCAACAGTGTTCTCAGGGAAGTTGAACCTCTTCTGGACGACGGAGGTGAGCTCCCTAATGCGGCGACCCTTGTCACCAAGGACATCCTGGGTACGGGTGGCCCTGATGATGATCTCGGTACGGGCGGGGGTAACGCGAACCTCGACACCAGAGTAACCCTCCTCAGCAAGCTCGCGAGTAAGGAAAGTGTTCAACTCAGCGAAGAACACACCGTCGGCAACGAACTGTATGATTACAAAAAAATAAGCATGTATGCTTCCAAAGGCCGTCCTCCGCAGGTTCCCGATCTCCATTTTCTCCAGTTCCAGCCGATATCTCCGGTTCTCACTGCTCCATTTCTTTTCCGTTATGTTGTCCATATCCGCCGTATCTTTCGACCATGACTTGCGTTCTCAGCCAAAACCAGTGCATTCCTGTCCCTGTCTCCAAACGTTCCTTCACCCGTGGTCTCAAATGCATTTAGCGACATTTACCTTCCTCTTCTTGTTAATCTGGGCCATCTGTTCAAACAATGACGTTAGCTTCCAAACGAACTATAAAGCAAAACCCTATCCTTCATCCTCCATCACAAGCACATCCCACATCTCCATCATGCGTGGATTCATCTGCAGCGATATACTCCTGAGTAGATGTATCGACCCTCCGTCGATGGGGGGATATGATGTGATGGATCGGATTGGAGCATGACCGACCTCACACGCACCTTGAAGGATATGCTGCTTTGGGCGAAAGTAAAAGGGTCTCACAAGAATTTTTCTCGTGGCCATCAACCAAGCAAAATTTTTTTCCAGAGTCCATACCCATAATCAGTCAGTCAGGTTGAACTCTGGTAGCGATTGGAGCTGGAGGCAGGTGTGGATGAGAGAAAGTGCGCGCGATGACGGCCTACTGTGTGTAAAATATTTGTATTAAATTAAGCTCAAAGCTCCAAATGTATGCCAGTGACGAGTTATCGTTGCTGTTAGTGACATTAGCTCCTTCGTGTTCTCGCTAAGAAGGGGCGACGACGCAGCGTTGAGCTATCTCCCACCTTCATCTTACTCCATATTCCCTTACATAGCTGGCAATGTGGATTTTTACATCCTCGGATTTTTATTCGCCTGATGACGGCGACGTCCGGTAGAATTTGGCATTTAAAATGTAGATATCACGTAATCGTAAACTTGCTGCTGCACAACTGCATAAAATATTACGGTGTCAGTTTCGCGATGCCGTTCGAACCCAGCTCAAAATGAGGGGACGGAACAATAACCTGGCGCAAAATAATGGCAGACAATCCCACATCGCAGAACTCGTCAAAGAACCTATCTGCATCGGTCAAAGGCGCCGTCCAGCTGCTCCTGCTTCAGATATGGTCGCGCATGTCCACCTTCATACTCAACCAAATTGCACTTCGGTTCATCACACGAGAGGTACTTGGCATCGTTGCACTGGAGATGGAGCTACTCTCTTCGACAATCCTCTTCCTCTCCCGCGAAAGCATCCGCATGGCGCTTCTCAGGAGTATGAAAGACGGCAGAGACACCAAAAACGTTTCGGATTTCGAAAAGGTTGAACTTCAAAAGACTGTCAACATGACCTGGATATCCATCATCATCGGCTTCTTGCTGTCTCTTGGCATTTCAATTTACTTTACCGTTACAGCATCTGGAAATTATGCACCGGTCATCACAGTTTTCAGCTTTGCCGCTTTTTGCGAGCTTTTGTCTGAACCCATGTACGTGATCGCTGTCAACAAAATGCAGTTTGACCTCAGATTACGAGTGGAGGGGTCTGCTGTATTTTTAAAATGCATGGACGTGTTGGGATTTCTTCTCTTGTCTTCCAGAGGAACTGTTGGAAAAGTAGATGAATTTAGATCCGTGATGTCATTTGCGATCTCACAGCTTGTTTATTCGCTTGCTCTCATCTTCGGATATGGCTTTTACTACGTTTATAGACAAGGGCATCCGGTTGCATTTTTTTTACCGAAAAAGAATTCAGGAGCCTGCAAAGCCGAGAGGGTAAGGACACTGAAAGACGCTTAACAAAAAGGCTAACCTTTTCTGAGCAGCTTTTTTTTTGATTCTCACCTTTCAAGTGTGGCTTGGAGTTTCACTTCTCAGGGTGTTTCTAAAGCACTTCTTACAGAGGGGGACAAAATTCTATCCGTTTACATGATCACCGCAGCCATTCAAGGAGACTTATGCTTTGGTTGAAAAATATGGTATACTATAAAATGGAATGAGTGTTTGACAGCTAATTTTGACCAGGATCTCTTATTGCAAGAATTTTATTCCAACCCCTGGAGGAGACAGGCCGTATATACTTTTTCGCGATCCGTTGGAAGCCAAAATGGTGCGTGCATTATACATTACCAAAAGCTGACACTTTTCATCTAGATTTCAAATCCAACGTCGAGAATGCATCTAGACTCTTAACCATCATTATCCGGCTACATCTAGTCCTTGGCCTCTTTTTATTTTACTCGGCACAAATTACACCGGCTTAGCCGTCCGACATTCTGGCCGGACGAACCTTTTCTTCAGGTAGCGCACCCGTCGTCCTTGCAGTTTACTGTCTCTACGTACCAATTATGGGCGTCAACGGCATCACTGAAGCTTATCTTCAGGCTTTGGCTGATAGAAAAACCCTTACCCGTCAAAGCTACTGGATGGGAGCATGTTGGGTCGTGTTCGTAGTAACCGCGTACATCTCCATCAACATCCTACAACTCGGCGCCATCGGCCTTGTGGCAGCAAATTGCATCAACCTTCTAATGCGGATCGGCTTTGCGTGGTCGTTTGTCAGGCACAGTTTATTAAACGACGCAATTAAAAGATGCTCTGAAGAGATAAAGACGGATCAAAAGAACTCCAAAAGCGTCTTTCTTCAGAACTCTCCCTTCAAAATCTTTTCCCCAAAAGCCCATTATTTTGGATCGGATTCGGTCTTGTTTGGATGTCCACCTTTTATTCAAATCAAGTTTTCGGGTGGCAGACTGTGAAGCAGAAAATTTCACATCTTTCTGTGGGCGTTGCGGCATTTGGAGTCGCTCTCGTGTTAATGTAAGTCCACTTAATGTTTGTCAAACAACGCGTTAACCCCTTCTCAAGATATGCATTTGAAAAGAGGTTGCTGAATGACGTGAAGTCGCTTTACCAAAATTCAAGCAGAGATAAAATGCCCTTTACTTTGACTGAGTAGCAAAACTGCATTGTTAGTATAATGTTCTCGAAATAGATTCATACCATGTACTCCATATTCTCCGTGTGTACTATATTGACCATTAAAAAAAAAGTAAACACGAAGCCACTGTATACCTGTGCAAGGTTATCATGCTTCAAGATAGCGTCCTTGAGTCTGGTGTCAGATCCAGGAACGACGAAAGAAGATAGAATGACATGAAGGTAAGCAAAAAGTGTGGCGTCAACCAATGTAGGTCTAAACTAAAGTTAACCTAGAGTAGAGATAAAAAAAAATCACTTTGGTCCAAAGAGATATAGTTGAGCGTCCAGCTTGGCTGAGAATGCAGCAAGGGCAGAGCGAGCATCTTCGTAGACCTATTATGGCTTAGTGTTGGAGGTTGTCTATTCTCACTCTCCTTGTTAAAGCACGGTCGTCTCTTTGACATCCACTCTACCGCAGCATAATTTTTGATTCGAGGAATGATTAGATTTAGAGGCCATGTGAAGTTCGATTCGTAAGTAGGATAAGCCACAGCTGTAACGTTGGCCGGCTCAACCCACAGCGCATAAGTCTATGACAAAACGTCAGCCAACAGTCCTTTAGGCATTTTAACGTACCAAGAAAATCGAAGTTTTGTTTCTGCAAGTGTGTCAAAGGCAAGAACATCCGCTTGCTCTTCCGCAGTGAGATGTTGCGAGAGGTTTCCGGACTAATAGAAAGGTTTCAGCGAATGTTCGAAAAGTATTGTTTCAGTCCACCTTCTCCGCGACCTCGTCAAAGATCTCACGCCCAGCTAAGATCTTTCCTTCCGTTGTCATTAGAAAAGGAAGTTCTCCTAAAATGAACATAAATCCGTGCTCAAACTTCGACCAAGATCCAAACGATCAAGAAACGCACCTGACGGAGAAGCCTCATGTTGATAAAATTCCTCAACTCGATGCGGATATGACGCAACAAAAGCAAAGCCTAACCAATAAAGACACTTCTGTAAGCTCATGCATTTAATGCATCCGTTTTTCTAACGGGTATTTCACCAACCTGAATCCTAACACTCTCAGCCTCTTGCGACGTCGACTTCTGCTCTGATCTCGGGAAAATGTACAGAACCGCTTGGTCCTTTGATGGCATATCAGGCACTTCATGTACAGAAGGGAATGTGTAGAGTGGCCACATTGCATGGAAGCTCGACACGGATGCCTTGCATCTTTGGTACAAGGTCTGGTTTCTTCTGGCATCTCTCACAAAAAATCTCTTTTTCAGTCTTGCATCCAGCATGGAATTTGAGCTGGTGGCCGAGCTTAAGGGTGAGTCGGTCGTCAAAGCCAGGATGAATGGAATTCACCCACGTCATTATCTGATACTGTCACCTACCTCTGTAGTTTATTTTAAAGGCTCTCACTTACGCCTTCTTTCGAACTTTCTTTCTTTTTTTGTTTTTGGCATGCAGGCCATGCCGATCGTGTCTGGCATCTATCATGGCACCCCGTCCATCTCATGCTCGTCTCATGCAGCGGCGATAAATCTATTCGAGTCTGGAAAAAGATGGGATCTCATGGATTTGCGTTGATGTTCTAGACGATGCACATAAACGGACCATTCGATCTGTTGCATTTGCACCAAATGGGAAGTCGATGGCGAGTTCAAGTTTCGATGCTACAACGGCGATCTGGGAGAGAACAGGGACAGGTAAGACCCTTTTTTATATCGCTGCTAATGTGTTTGTGTTGTCTTCTTTTTGGTAGCTTATGAATGCACGGCGACATTGGAGGGGCATGAGAATGAAGTAAGTCTGTTGCATGGTCATCGTCAGGTGCATTACTTGCTACATGCAGCCGTGATAAAAGTGTCTGGATCTGGGAAGGTCTGATGTCATTCACTGCCGTCCGATATTGACTATATTTAGTCGTTGATGAAAGCGATTTCGAATGTCTCAGTGTTCTTCAAGATCACACTCAGGACGTAAAGATGGTAGCATGGCACCCAATGAGGAGGTTCGTGCCTTCAATACTATCTTAATCTTAATAATTTAATCAGCTTCTCGCATCTGCAAGTTATGATGACACGATCAAAATTTGGAGAGATGACAGTGATGACTGGTACTGCTCTGACACCCTCATTGGTCACGGTTCAACTGTTTGGGGTGTTGACTTCGACGCATCTGGTGATCGTTTAGGTAGGTATTATGTTACATAGTTCTATATGACGGATTTTTGACCTATTTGTCCAGTGTCTGTCAGTGATGACTGTTCAATGAGGATTTGGAAACGGGCTCAAGAAGCAAGGAGGCAAGACCCCAAATGGAATTGTGTCCAACAACTTGACAACTACCATAAGCGCACTATCTATTCTGTTTCATGGTCAAAGACCAACGGGAAGATAGCCACAGCGAGTGGCGATAATACTGTGAAAATTGCGTCCACGGTACGATCATTTTATTACACATACTTTTCCCACACTTTCTAATATTTTCTCATGCTTTTTTAGAATTCCGAAAAGGTGCACCTTCCTGCCGCAGAACTTGCTCAGCCACATGGTAAGAACGACATCAACTGCGTTTCTTGGTGCCCACTCCCAAACCACTCTGATCTTTTCGCAACGGCCGGTGACGACTCCGTCATTCGGATTTGGAGAATAAAAGAAAAAACATGATCTCTTCAATGCAAACTCTCTATAAGCATATTTATTTCGTTATCTCACAGTGTCTAATTGTCCAAATCATCTGGCATTTATAATGGATGGCTCTCTGCCGCAGTTTTTTTTTTGGGGGAAGACTATTGCACGGCACCCACTGGCCACATTTAAAAGGAAGGCTAACAGCAGCGAAACAAGGCACTGACCTCCAATATCCCAGTCAATCGGTATTCCGACGATAGTATGTTGTGAAGAGCGTTTATGGCTTATGCTGATAGAGAGAGAAAAAATCTTTATTTGTAAATAACAATATCATGTTGCGAAAGTGACGAGAATGATAGTTAAGGGAAGATGAAAATGTGTGATAAAAATAATCGTGCCCCTCCAACACCCAATAGCTCTGCGCACATCCCTGACATAACACGGACCACAATATCAAACTCAATCCAGCCTCTCTAAACTTCCTGTCCTCTCTGACACCTCAACATCAATGACTGTCTCAGACGGTGTTCTCGACCCTGAGCTCCGATGTGACGAATTATCAAGATCAAGGTAATTCGGTAAAAATTGTTGTCCGTCCACAACAATTCCGTCTTGGTCCCTCTCAATCTTGACGAAAAGCACAGGAGACGTGGAGCTGGGTCTCGGTGCTGGTGGTGTCATTGGTTCAAGGCGTTCCGAGACTGATCCACTGCGAGACTTAATCAAGGGTCCTGCAGACTCGTCAACACCGGCACCATGAATCCTGAGTCCGGCAAGATCAGTGGGGGTTTAGTCCATATCTCTTCTTCAACGAGGAGAGCGGCCGGAACGAGGGGATCTTTCCTTCGCTTTGCACCCTTTACTCTAGGTGTCATAGGGTCTATAGTTGGTGAGCCGGTGTTGTTTGGGTGCAAAGCAGGTGATGGGTGGGTGCCGTAATTAAAGGAAGAGTGTGAAGAGCTAGAGGCACCCGTCACAGTGGGTGGTGTGAGAACTGTAGATAAAAGCGGTGTTGTCTCGGTCCGTGGCAGTGGGGGTGGCGATGAAGGTACAGGGCCCGGAACGTCGTCGAGGTTGGTCAAGTAAGGGCTGGCAGGAAGACTGCTTCCACCTGGGGTCTTAATTAACACTGCTGCTTTTGCTAGACGTCGCTCCATTTCATGAAAAGCACGCGCCACCTTAACTTTTCCTCCAACATCAACGTAAACGTCGGTTTCGTCTACAATCTCCTGTCCAATCATCTCCTCAATGACGTCCTCTAATGTCACGATGCCGAGGGTGCGGAATCGTCTTGCGTTCAGAACGGGGGAGTTTGTAACCCAAAGAGGAGAGCTTGTAATGATAGAACCGACAGCGTTGTCCTCAATTGGAATTTCCTCAACCACAACTGCCATATGACCTAAAAACAAAACCCAGTCAGCAAAAAAAGTGTTTTAGAGCAAGTGTGGCGATGAAGAATGCTCCCGTAAAACTTACTTCCACCCTCCTCGAAAACGTGGAGGATTTCAAACAGAGGCGTGTCGCTTCGTATTCTTGGAAGACGACCGATGGGAACGTCCGCTAGAGGAGTAGCAGCGTCTGGGTCTAGCAAAACCAGCTGCTTCACCAGAACCACACCAATAATGTTGTCTCTGAACTGATTAAACACAGGAACTCGGGAATGACCGGCTTGAAGAAGCTAGAAAACAGGACGCGCATCAGCTTCATGTAAAAAAAAAAAAGGAAGAGAGAGAAAATAGCACAAAAGAAAAGGAGGGGTTAGGCAGCTTACATTGTGCATAGTCGGCCTATCCAATTTTGCACTAAGAGGAAGCATAATAACATCTTCCATGTGGGTCATAACGTTAACAACAGTCTTATCCCTGAGTTCGAGAACCGCACGCAAGATGGTCACTTCTTCCTCAGTTAATGGGCCATGATGATCTTCTCCGTGCATGGCACGAACTCCTTTAATTCTGTATGGAAAAAATAATTGATTAAAATAAAATGCTTTGATGGCACGAAAACTTACGAGCTCTCCTATAGACGATAGCGCCTTTATGTCCTAAAACATAATCCAGGAGTTTAGCAATCGGGTAAGCGATGATATAAACAATCCAGATCATGATTCGTACGGGCATGCAAGGAATGCGCCAACTTGGAGACCATATCGTGCACACACGGCTTGTGGAATAATCCTGCAAGTACAAGATACATGAGCTACGTGCAAAAATAAAATAATCGAGGCTTACTCTCCAAAGACAACAATCAAAGCTGTAGAGAAGATAACAGCCTGGTAGCCTTCAAGGTCCAGAATTCCAAGCAGGACAGGTAAGGTCTCGTTGACCACTGTGTTCGCAAGCAATAGAGTTACGAGTAGCAAGTGAGAGTCGCGACGGATAGGTGCTATCCTCTCCGCATACATCTTCTCCGTTGGTGTTCCTGATTTCATAAGGATCGAGAGATTGGTTTCATCTGGAAAACAGGTAGAGGCACAGCATTAGACGCCTGTCTAGCAAAATATGATTTCAAGCAATAGCTAGCATACCGATACTCATCAGGCCAATAGTTAAGCCTGAATACGAGGCAAATTAATCATCAAACGTTAGATAAAAAAACGTTACTACAGACATAGTCAAGGAATGAGAATGACCTGCAAACATTCCTCCAAGAAGAACGAGAAAGATGACGAGTGCCATTAAGCTCCAATACTCCAGCGGATCCATAGGTTCTTTTGGATGCTTCGGCTTTGCCTTAGATTCGGATGGCCCACTATTCTTCGGTGGTAGGACTACAGGACAGTGGCAAGCCTTCTCGACTTCGACGAGATCATGTGCAGGCAGCGCCGGCACCTCCCACGCAGGTGCATTATCGGGCAAGATGAACCTTGCAACACGCTGATCAGATCCTGGCCATGGTAGAAGAATGCAGACGAGCGCCGTCAACGCAATGATGATGGCGTAAAGTACAGTGACGGGAGGATGACATCCCGATGCCCTCCCCGCTCGTGTGATGGCCATTATCCACCAGCCGCAGCAACAATCCTAGTCCCAACGAGCTGTTGTGCTGTTTCTATCCCAAAAAAGGTACGTTTCGTTGTTTGGGTACGTGAAAACCCAAGACCCGCTGACAGGACGAACAATGACAGAAAGAAAAAAAAGAAAGAAGATGGAAAGACGTTGTTTTTCTTGGACACAAAGAAAGTTATTAGATGGTGTTGTTGTTGCGCCAGGGTGCGTGCTATGAAAAAAGTACGGAGTGATAAAAATTTTATTACGGTTCCTGTGGAAGGGATGAGGACGAAGCAGTCACCATTGCAAGGGGAGAGGATGCTCTCATACCCATTGCACGCACGGACGATGCTGATGGTGATGATGCGGATGCTGGTGAAGGCGATGGTAATAATGATGGTGAAGAAAATGATGCAACCGCGGATCCACTTCCTTTGACTGTCGCTCCTACTCGCGTAGAAGAAGCTCTCCACAGCAGGGACGCGAGATTGACGTTCACCTCAACCACAGAAACAATTGCAAAGGGATCCTCTGAATTTGTTTTTTCGTGATCTTCGTAATCTCCAGCGAAGTCCGACGCCTGCGGCGGATCTTCCTCACCACCCATCAATCCGTTTAAATCCATCAGCCCAGGCCCTCCTCCTCCACCACCCATTCCACGCATTTCCGACCCATCTTCAACGACAGAGCGTGCAGGTAATCTGGTGGTCACTGATGGAGGTAGCAGGCCTACCCCAGATACTTCAGAACGCGAGACGGATTCTGACAGTCCTGTAAAGTGTGCTGATGCTGTACGAGAGTGTCTTGCTGTGCTTGGACGAAAACTTCCTTGCGAAGATTGGCGTGATGTTGAGGAGAGGCGAGGAGGGACGGATCGGAAAGAGAGTGAGCGCCATTTACTTCCGGACTGAGATGTTGAATGGATGATTAAGGCCCGAACGATTTGCATGAGAGCAATGAAGCAGTCTGTGAATATCAGAAAGGGTCCAGAGGGAGGATGTGCTGGAAGATGTTCAAAAAGTCGTTAGGCATGCATGGAAATAAAGGCGATGTGGGAATCACAAGAAGGAGAACCACCCGCCATAACTCACTTTGTCCAAAAAAGTCGATAATAATCGGAGGCGGCTCGGGAATTGTGAAGTGTTTCACTATGAAGATGAGGTTGATGCCGACAATGTAGTAAATTGATCTTCTTAACGACTTGGTGACCATACCTGGTGACTGCGGCTGTTCAAATAAGATGAAACAGTCAAATAAACTTCAGAATACAGGACAAACAAACGTACGAGCTGGGTCACCGCCCGCAGAAGGAGGGCGAACAAGCTGAAGTCCATAAGGTACATATAGACGAAATGGACATAGAGGATATGCTCAAGAGACCCTGGCAAACCCAAAAAGGAACGCGGTCAGACCAACAATAGGAAACAGCAGCAGATGAGAAAGAGCATCTCAGGGGACGAGTGGTAGCCCTGAATAAGGCAACTGGATAAGGGATCCACATATGCATGGCTAACCTGTCACAAACAGAGGAGCAGCGATCATTCATAAATTTTTCCTTCTATTTGTTGGGGGTATCAGGTGCGAGTCCGTCTCGCAAGATTACAACTTCGGTGATCTCCTTAATATCACGCTCAATGGCCTTGCCCCAATTCTCGGCATCCCCCAATTCCTGTCAAGGATAATGAAGAGAGAAAAAAAATGGGAGTCAGCATGATGAGTTGGGGGTTAAAAGAGTTGGAGTCAAGAGTGAATTCGCACCTTTAACGCGGAGTTTAGCTGGTTGACGAGCGACAGCCATTGTTTTGTCTGCTTTTGGTATCGTGCAGCAGAGCTTTGAAGCTTCTTTGCCTCAGCTTCAATGTCCTTTTGGTTCTGAAATGCCTGCGCCACCCTACAAAGAAACATATAAAAAGACAGTCAAACGTTCAGTTTCGCTTAGAAATTGCATACCTGATGTTAAGAGTTTCGGTTAGAGCATCAGTGACATCTGCTAATGCGTCCGTAGCATCAATGCGCAGCCTGTCTACGAGATGTCACTTCAAGTTAAAGGAATGTTTTAAAGTTTAAGACGACCACACACGCAAAAAGGCGAGATGCGGCCACACACAAAATCCCGTTCTCTGCACGTCATAGGTATTCCCTCACCTACCTCTTTCCGCTCTCAACGCGGTAGATGTAGCAACATGCTCCCTGAGTGCTCGTGAGAGCATTACTTTTTCCTCTATCTGCTATGTATTTATATAAAATTTGTTGCGACAAGTTCTCATATTACCTAGTTGGCTCGTCGTTCTTTTTTTTTTTTTTTTCTTTGTGAACTCAAAGTTATGGACGACGTCGTAAACACTACAGCCCCTCAGGGAGGGCCCTCAATGACCTCAAAGGAGTGAGTAACCAGCTTGTGTTGATTCATACGTGTGCTGTATGGACAGAGAGGAGGTTGGAATGCATGGGATGATGTGCTCCTCTGCTCCTGTCCACATTCCATTCTTGTCGTGTGCTTGGTGCTATGTCATGCAAATCTGAATGCTAACCTTTCTTTCCACCTTCCGTTCTTCATTACCTTTAACAGCTACTACTTTGACTCATATGCGCACTTTGGTGAGTGTTGGATTTATTATTTTCAATACCACGCACCAAACCATGCTCATTTTTATTTTTGTGTAGGCATTCACGAGGAGATGCTCAAGGATGAGGTCAGGACTACCAGCTACCGCAACTCCATCTACATGAATCAGCACCTCTTTAAGGACAAGGTCGTTCTCGACGTTGGTTGTGGAACAGGTATCCTCTGTATGTTCGCCGCAAAGGCTGGCGCTAAGCTGGTCATTGGTGTGGACATGAGCAACATAATCGATCAAGCCAAGGTCATTGTCAAGGACAATGGCTTTGAGGGCAAAATTGAACTCATCAAGGGCAAGATGGAAGAGGTTGTCCTTCCCGTGGACAAGGTTGACATCATCATCTCAGAGTGGATGGATACTGCCTTCTCTACGAGTCCATGCTCAACACTGTCCTATACGCCAGGGACCGTTACCTTGCTCCTGGAGGCCTCATCTTCCCCGATAAGGCCACAATGTACCTCGCTGCCATTGAAGATGGTGACTACAAGGAGGAGAAGATTGGCTTCTGGGACAACGTTTATGGCTTCAACATGTCGCATATCAAGAGCCTCGCCCTTCGTGAGCCACTCGTCGACACTGTTGACCCAAAGGCTGTTGTCAGTAATGCATGTCCATTTAGAAGTCTCGACCTCTACACTTGCACCATCGATGACCTGACGTTCACTGCTCCCTTCAAGATCACCACTGAGAGGGACGACTACATCCACGCATTCATCTGCTACTTCGACATCGCTTTCACTGCCTGCCACCGCCCCATCCAATTTTCCACCGGACCCCACGCGCAATACACTCATTGGAAGCAGGTGAGAATTCCTACTTCGACAAGGGCTGTCCTGTCCGAACATGATCTTGCCGTAGCTTAACGTGATCGCTAATCTTATTGCTTTTTTCATCCTCGTCCTCACTTATGCTACGTCGCGTCTAGACCGTCTTCTACCTCACAGACTACCTTACTGTCAACGCTAAGGAGAACATCACGGGTGTCTTTTCACTTCAGCCGAACAGTGGCAACCAGCGGGACCTCGATATTACACTTTCCTTTGACTTTCAGGGTCGGAATTCCAGCGCGGAGGCCACCCAATACTACAAGATGTGCTAGGCCACAGGTGCAATCATCATGACTGGCTGTTTGTGGGGATCGTCGGAGAAGTAAGGCATACTTTTGGCCTAACATGTACTGTGACATGAAATAAGATCTTATTATTTAAGTCGGAGTTTTATCCTCTCAACAACTCTTTTTCGACTGACATTCTGAAGAATGACTTATCCATCGAGAAGAATTAAAGAAAAGAAAGCTGTACGGCGGAGTTCCGTAAGACATTTGTGACGAGGCCCGACAAGCCCCACCCATCTCCTTCTGACCACCGTCGTCTGTGGAAGAGAAAAAACAGTGTGGGGGAAATAAGCGTCCTCTTAGCGGAGTGTTAAATGCCACGAAGCGGAGAAATAGGTTTGTGCTCTAGCGCAACCCCGCCGCCATAATATAAAAGATGTGGAGGTCGTCCCTCAATTTGCTCCAGTTTCAGAAAAAGATCTCTCAAGAACCTCTCACACTCATAATCATTAACCACCTCCAGCGAGTCGACGGCATCCTCCCCTCACTCCATCACTCACATTTGCATATAGTATCATCCTCATAAGGTCCCTTCCTTCATCTAACACATCCGGACAGACGTCAACCAGCCCCCTTGCTCCTTCCCGCCTGTCACTTTTTTGCCCGCCAAATTTTTGAATCCCGACAAGTGCCTCATCCAGTCAGTCAATCCATACCTATAACTTAAGAAGCATTCATCCCACCATCCGTCATTCCTTCCGCATACGCATCTACGCACGCACGCACATAGCCTCCATCACTCCTCCCCTCTTGAACCTCTTCCCTTTACTCTGCAACTTTGGACTTCTGCGCCACTTCTCATTCATTCAACGCCAAACTCCCAATCGGCCGTCATCAAGCTTTTGCTTTGCTTAGGTTGATTATTTTTTCCTTTTTTCAAACTCGGTAGCCCGCCCGCAAGCATCCAGGCCCCGTCTTTTTTTCTTTTCTTCCAAAGTAAGTTTTTTAGCCCTAATTGCATGCTTGGATCTTTACCATTTCCCGCGTCTCCACCTGCCCCACCCTTTCCATTTCCCTTTTTTTCTTCTCAGCTTCTGACTTTTGATTCCTGGGGTTCAAAGCTCCCTCAGCTCTCCCAACTCGCCTTTTGCAAGGTGATAGACCTATCGCTTCAAGAACGTTATTGCAGTCAAGACTTTCCCTTCCTCCTTCGCTTCACACTTCTGTAACAATGACCGTTGTCGTTGGTAATGGCATGGGATCCTACAACGCCGTGGATCAGCTGCAGCAAGAGATTCTCGACTTGTCTGACCACAACAAATCTCTCAAAAGAGAGCTCATTGAGCTTAGAAAGGTACAAATATTAAGCTTCTCTTCTATCCCTCTTTCCCCATCTCACTTATTTGTCAGGAACGCACGGTTTGGCGCGAGACGCAGCGTCAAGCATCTCTGTTAGAATCGACATCAAGCCGATTGGCAGGCGATGTTGTTAGCATTCGTGCGGAATGCAACCGCTTGAGGAGAAAGAACGAAGAGATGGCCACTCAGCTTGAGCTCGATGCGGCAGAGTTACAAGAAGCTCGAATACGTGGGTCAGAACGTGAGGCCCAGTTGATTGCCCAAGCCAAAGCCGATAGAGAAAAACTCAAAGGTATACACAGTTCTCGTTGTTGGTCATTTGTTTTGTAAGTGTTTTTTTGAAACTAATGCTTTCCTTTTTCAAGGCTACATGGCTTTGCAGTCTATTTCGGCTTCTTACCATGACGATGAGTCAGATGGCCTAGTCGGTTCTTCTTCCGAGTCTAGCGAGACTGTGACGGTAAGAAAACTCTACTGTAAGTCTTTACTAACATCCTATTTAAAGAACCTTCAAGCCTTGTTAGCGGAGAAAGACTCCGTCATCTCACGTCAGAAGGAGGAACTTCGCGAACTTCGTCTCGTTCTGGAAGCCGTCGTCGCCCACGCTAACCAATGCGGAGGGTTTGACCGTCGTCCCTTCCAGTACAACGAGTTTGTTCAGATCCTCCGTTCCATGGCCGTTCAACCTCAAGAAGACTCCAGCCTCGACACCTCTTCCCCCGCCTCAAGTGTTCCCGAGCTTGATAGTCCTGTGTCAGACGATTGTGATTCTTATGGTCGCCTTACTCCAACCCCCGATAACGTTCATATGACCGACAACGTTCATATGACCGACCCCGGCAATCACATGTCCTTTTGGAACCCGGATGAAGACGTGTCTGATCTTCCCATGGACCATGCCGACATGGACACTTCCTTTGACCCTACCACTCTCGTTGACGAGGTCTTCCTCCAACTCTCTGAAGCTACTCTTGCTCAAGAGCTGACCGCTGGCGGTGAGGTCATGCCCGAATTTACAACCACTCAAAGCTCGTACCTCCAATCGCGGCTGGCCGCGTATGGGTTGCGAACAGATGGGAACCGCAAGGCTCGCAAGAAGCGTCTCGATCGATTCAAGATGAACAAGAAGAAGGAGATAATGACTGGCCCTTATGATGAACCTGTTGAGCAGCGTTCCATGCCTTCCTCCAAAGACTTGACTTCTGTTGCAAGGCGACAACGCCAGCAGAGGACCTCAATCACTCCCTATTTCTCTGTTGACCGTTAGAGTCCCCGACTTTTTTTGGTAGAGCGTGTTTTACAAAGAAGTGTTTACTTCGGGTGCTTCCATACTGTTGTTAGTTTTTTGTTATTTTTGAGGCTGGCGTTTCCTCAGGGTAAAAAATATTACCCCTCTTCTTCCCCAGAAGATTTTACTTTCTACAATTACGGCATAAGGACCCATGTTTCTTGTGGCCTTATTTTTAAAGCTTTATTTTAGTTTCACACCCTTCCCCTCGACCTGTCTTTACCTCCTCCTTCCATCCCTCCCTCCCCTTAATTTCGGCTTGGTGTACAGAAGTGCTCACTGAATAAACCTCATTAAAAAAATAAAACATTTATATGTTACATATCTAAACGGTTATACCTATATACTCAAGGAGGAGTACTGCTGCCAGAAAGTTATTTTGCACAATATCAAAGCTGCCGTTTTAAACCCTCTGCGCTGAAGGCTTCGAGTTTGTAGCAAATAATGACCGGTTTATAACTATGAATATGCAAAAGCGGCAGAAATTCGGCAGACAATTAAACCGGCCATACATAGATAAGCCTGTACCGATCAAATTAACAATCACACTTAAATAAAAAACATAGTTTCTAGTCGCTTATCCAAATAAATAACATAAATAGAATGGCAACCTCTTATCTAAGTACAGGCCTGGCTAAGCAAAGGTAGATATAAAAAAAAACAAGGGAAGGGAATGGAGATGAATTACAAGCTTAATGGCATTTCACTATCTTTCAAAGTGGGGAGAAACACAAAATCTGGGATCAATCTAAGCACAGATGCGTAGGGACAAGGTAATGGCCGCATTTAAATAGAAGAAGGGATGGGTAAGAAAAAAAATACAGGTATGGCACATTAAACTCAAGCCAAAAGAAATGATAGGAAGGCTTAGACTTGAAAGTATGGGGTCATCATAAATTGAAGCTTTCAAGATGACAGCGACACTGGGAACAATGCCTTAAGAGAAGGCAGAGTGGTAGAGCTTGTCTGTGGCGTCGACACAGCCGAATTAGCAGCGGATTCCCTTGACGATGACGGTCCTGACGACGTCAATCCGACTCCACGTGAGAGAACGGGGGAGCATCCGGGCAGTAAGGACAGCTTAGACGTGGCCGGTGACATCAAAGGTGTGATGCGAAGGCTCGAATATCCACTCTGGGATGAGGGGTATGCAGACGATGAAGACGACGAGTTCGAGTAGTGTCCGTAATATGAGCCCATCATGGGGTCAGAGGTTTGCGACGTCATACTAGAGCGTCCAAGACCACCATCCATGATCGGCATAATCACGGATATGTGAGATTGAAGAGGGGTGGGCTTAGTAGACACCATAGGTGACGTGAGATTGGACGAGGGTCCAAGAGCAAGGAATCTTGAGGTTGTAGAGATAGAGCTCGACGACGACCGTGGAGAGCTCGGGACTGAGAAAGGCAGTCGATCATTTCCAGACTTGCTGTTGCCAAGACCGAAGTGCATCCCATTAGAGTTCGAATTCGTCACAACAATCTCCACTGAGGACAGAGTCCCTGAGGATCCATCTCCAATTGAAGTAGCGGCCACCGAAGACAACCCCTGAATGGGAGAGTGGCGACTGGAAGCGTTGGCCGATGTTTTTGGGAAAGACATCGGCGATGCTCTGCTTACAGATGTGGACGACTGAACAGAGGAAAAATTACGCCCGCCCCCGTCTATCATTGAAGAGCCGAAGAAGGCGACGAATAGTTGCTACTTTTCCCACTATCTGTAACGCTCCTGCTTGGGCTCGATGCCGAAGAAGTAGGTGCGGATTGCTCTGAAATGCCAATGGCACTCTTGGCGTTGACGCCCAAGTCTGCTGCATAGACATCCCCTTTACAGAAGAGCTTCTGCCACCTGACCTTCCGTACATGCTCGGGTCACCACTCGACAAAAGAGAAGTTGGGACGACACCCCCGTCCGAGTCTCCTACAAGATTTGACACTGCCAACGCGTCCAATTCAGAGCTTGACGAAGCCGCCGCGATGGCCAATGCGTCCTTAAATCCATTTCCACTTGCTCCGGATACCCCCGCACCACCAACAGTGCCCCATTTGTAAATCGAATCCGAAGTATTAGATAAACCCGGGGTTGGAGGTGGGAGAAGACTGTTGGAGATGGAGTACGCGGAAATATCCAAACCAACCCCACCGGCAGGCCTTGTCATTTGCGGAAGCTGTGATGGATTGCAAAAGCCATAGCTAGAAGACAAAGTGTGGCCTCGAGAGAAGTCCATGTTGCTCATCGCTTCTGCAGAAAACGGGGAGTTCGCAGGAAGGGCTTCCATCAGAGCTGAGCTCCGAGTAGGGCCAGTAATTGCCCAATTTGCGCGCTGGTCAATCTCAAGAGCAGGACGTTGGTAGAAGGCATTGCCGTTCATATCATGAGGCATATTTCTATAATCAGCCATGGCTGATAATCGAGGGTTTGCATAATCTAATAAGGTATAATTGTCAGCGCCCAGCAGAAAACGAAAATATAAAGTAATAACGAAGTGCAGAACATACCATTGAGACTGTAAGGATTTCCGAAACCAAATGCACTGGACGAAGATGCCGCCTGACTAATAAGCGCTGCATCTCTTGCACTACCACTGAAATTACCCATCGCAGCACTAAGGTTCCGGTTAGAACCATGGGACCATTAGCTAAAATGTAGAAAAATGATACATTAGCATCGTTGGCATTTAACTTTCAAAAATTAGTAGTCTATGCAATAACTTACCATTAGTAGACATAACATCTCTCTCGTTGCCTACAGATGCAGCAGGACTTGCAGAAGGCATAGATCCCCTGCTGCGCCTCGGCTTTCCAGGCCGCTGAAATTTACCATCCACTATCCAAGCTGGATGGACTGTCCAATAACACCCCTTTTCAGTTTTACGGCCAGATGAGCCTCGTGGGCCTTGACTTAATTTTACAAAACATTCCTATATAGTAGGGCAGATACAAATCAGAGATAGATCAGCAACAGAAACTCACTAGTAAAACAAAATTTAAAAATAAACAAACCTGTAGACTAAGGTTGTGCCTGACCGAGTTTTGCCATCTCGTGTCGGATTTATCGAATTCCTCGGGATAAGTGAGAACAAAATATGCAATAATGGTCGACAGCTGCGCCTTTTCTCGGGAGTTGACAAAATGCCGTCTGCGATTATAGTGGCATAGGTTCCTGTTCTTCCTTTTCTCATTAAATGATTCCCTCCATGAACTACACACCCGAATTCGATATCATATCATCCCCACCGCCTTGCTTTGACTCGCCGCTATCCCCACGCCCCCCAAACCATTCCCCCAATACCTGCACTTCTTGCACTGCCCATGGCCCTTGCGTACTCTGCAGCAGTGGCGACCCTTTTTGGCCTCTGGGCTCCGCAAGAATAGCGGGCCACGCGGCATTGAGATATGCTTGGTGCGGATGTTGTTGCTGTTGCTGTTGCTGCTGCTGCTGCTGCTGCTGCTGCTGTTGTTGCTGCAACTGGTGGGCTCGAAGCTCATGAAAGTAGTTGAGGTCAAAATCTCCGGCAGAAGCCGCACTAAGCAACCCATTATTCCTTGCATGAGAGTAGCCATGATGACGTGCAGCCGCAGAAGCAGCCGCTGCGGCAGCCATAGCGCTGTTGAACATTGCCGGATTATAAGGGTAGCCTGATGCACCATACATGGAGGCAGCAATATCGGCTTGAGAAGCAGCATTAAAAGCACGCGCCATCTGTTGCTGCTGGTGGTGAGGTACTGCCTTGTACTTGTAAGACGGATGCGCCGGGAAAAAATGAGAATGAAGAGGGTCTTCCATCAGATGAGAAGTAATACCATCTGCGGAAAACTCGTCTTGCTTGCCGATAAGACTCCGACTGTCCAAAACATTGTGCGGGATCCATTCCCAATGGCGAGGGAGAGCGCAGTTGGGGAGACCATATGACTGGAGGTCCCGCTTGAAGACGTACCGTATGAAGGAACGGACATCGAGCAATAGGAAGAAGTTGAAGGAGGAATCATATGCGCTGCACACCCCGAGAACACTGGTGCAGGAGTGTTAACACCGCTTTGTGGGGCAGACAGGCTTAGAGGGTTAAAGCCTTGAGGGGATCGTTCAAGAGGAGTTGGGAGGGAGACGTGAAGATTAACCGGCGTGAGAGTCCGACTGTAGGCCTCAGAGGTTGAGCAGGATCCGCATGAGGAACCTCCGCCTGAAAGTTCTTCAAAATGATGCTGTTGTCTATTTGCGTCGATCACGCTGGAGCCTGAAGACACGCTTCTAAAAGATGTCCCGGATGTGCATGGAAGGGGAGGGAAGGTGTACGAGTGGTTTAACTGGGTAACGTCCATCTGTGATCCTGAAGAAGAGACCTTTGCAGCGGAGTGGCTTGCATGTGTCTCCAGAGGTGTTGGTGGCGCGCAGTTACCGTCTTTGTAAGGATGATGCCTTGTACCTTTTGGCAGATAGGCGTTGTTGTGATGTCGGATACTGGATGAATTGGATGAGTTCAGAACAGATTGCGATCCATCGTTCAAAAGGTGCTGCTGCTGGTGATGTTGATGAGAATGGGTAAGTGCCTCGTATTGAGCTTGCTGTGATTGCATCTGCAGTCGCTGATGCCTGTCTCGGCTTTGCAAGTCGTTTAGCGAATGAGGTTGATGCTGGCTGGGCTGCTGATGATGCTCCAGTAGCTCCTGTTGTTGATGATGTGCAAGTTGTGGTTGTTTGTGATTTTGTTGTTGTTGAGGAGTTGTCGGAGATACTTGAAAGTTTTCTTGGTCTGGCTTGTGTTGGTGGCCTTGGGAGTGGAGGACGATTGCACACTCGGAAGCCACGGGCTGAGGGGATTGAATGATCCTGCAGCAGCCGCTATAGTGGTATCCGTTACCTCTACTACTGCTGCTACTGCAGTCTCCGTCGGTGTCGGTGCTCTGGCAAGGATGGAGGCGTGCGAGGTTGGGCAAGTGGGCCGGCGTGCTGACGAGGGAGGAAGCCTAATTGTTGTTTTAGGGCCGACAATTCAAAGTCAGATTCAGCCACGAGGGAGGGATAAAGTGATGAAGTATGAGGAGGGGCGCAAGTGGTCAGTTCCCCTGGGTGGCATGAAGCGTGGCCAGGCAGACAGAAACCTTTTTTTCTTTTTTCTTTCACTTTTAACGCAGCTTGCAAGCAGCGAGCGGAACAGCAACGAGGCAGGCGGAGGCCACGTTATTCTTATTAGGTATTATCCTGCGGATAAAAGGCAGAGAGAGGGCTGGGGTATGAACCACCAAACTCCGATATGTGTCACCCTCAAAGAAAGGTCATTTGGGCAACTCATTTACTCACCTCAGAGGGCAAAGGTGTCATGGTAGAGGTGGTGGTGGTGCTGGTGGTACTGCTGCTGCTGGGAGAGGTGGTGCTCAAGATGTGGGGATGGGGGAGAGAAGAGGTCGATGGCGTGGAGGCTAAAGAGGTTGTTGCTGAAGTGGGTAGGGATGGTGAGGACGGGGATGATTGCTGGTGAGGGTGATCATGGTGGATAAGCATGTCGATGCAATTGGCAGTGGAGGATTTCAAAGGGCTTCTTTCCAAAGTAGTCGGAGAGATGTCATGGTGATAGAGTGTTGCTATACTGCACAGATTCATGATTCCTGCCGAACGGGGACAGCTGCTTCGACTCAAAGGCATAACACAATTTGACACGAGTGTTTCTGCAGTAGCTGTCATCGAATGGGATATTGAGACTAGAGTGGGAACGCTCGATTTAAACCAGCAGTCTTTAAGCTATGCAAGAAGGAACCGGAGCTTAATAGAAAATTAAGAAGTACTTTCGAGTCCACCTCGGCATGCAATGTAAACTACTGTCCGGACGTTATTGAGTGCAAGTGCATGTAAATCCGTTAACAACGATGGATGGATGGATGGATGGATGGATGGATGGATGGATGGATGGATGGATGGATGGATGGATGGGTATGCAAATGGTCGTTGATTATCAAGCAGGCAGATGGTCTTTTGATGGCGAAGTTGGAATGCGAAAAATATGTAGATTGACACTCGCCCAGACACGAGGTGATGGAGCCCGCCTAATTGCCATTCATTTTATTATTTTTACCTTCCTTTTTCGAAGAAAAGCAAAAAAAGGAGGGTCTTCCTCTTCATTTAGGGCTTGAAAACACCGGCAGGGTAAGGAGGAAGTGGGTTCTGTTTATGTATTGTAAATAAGTAAATAAATAAATAAAGAGAAAAAGAAAACAAACTCCGCTTACAGTTCTACGAACCATAATCATGTTACGCGGCTACACCAACCATCCCAGTGCTGAATGGGAAAGCTGTTTTTTTCTTTCATGAATTGTGGTTACGCGTGTGTACGTCCTTCATGTGTACGGCCTACTACAACGCAGTACCAATTATAGTAATACACAATTAACGCAAGGCCTTAACACCGCACCGTATGGGTTTGGTGAATCTTTCTCACTATCGCTAAACCCCATCAACACCTCCTGCATCGCTCGATCGCGAGTCAGTCACCAATGTGCCCGTCGTCGTTGTCGTTTCCGTCCTCCAGCTTTCTCGCAAAATGGTTTTTTTTGGAACGAAAGTGTCCAATCAATTGGTGAATGAAAACTGAAAATTTTTTAAGCTATCGTTCATTACTGCTGAAGGCCTCTTTCAACATCGCTTAACGAACGAGGAGAGGAAAACCCTCACTGCACAATATGCCGATCAGCCACGACGCAGGTCGAAAACTACGCACCGCCAGCATCTTCCTTTTCTTCTCGCGGAACGCTATGACAGAGGAGGCAGACTACGGCGAGGCATCGAAGATTGATGAGATGCTGGAAAAAAGGTTCCAGTATGGCCTAGAGTTGCAGGACGACGAGGGGGGGCGAAGTTCTGGATTACAACGACAATGATACATTTGGCTCCGGTTCAGCTCCTCGGTCCAAAGGAAGACGAGGAATCGAAGACGACGATGAAGACTTGAATGACGAGACATTTGGGGATATCGGCGATATCGGTTAGATTCGAATCTCCTGGCGTCCTTCTTATCATGCCATGTGGCTGATGCTTTATATCTACAGATGCCGAGTTTGACTTTACAGGAGGGCGTGGTGGTTTTTTTGGAAACTCTTCTGGAAACGGCAAGTGTTCAAGTTGCGAGTATCGTTTCTAATTGAATTACACTTGATAGACTCGATAAGAAGAACAGAAGAGCACGAGACAAGTATCGATTCTAGAAAAGGGCCTTCTTCGATAGTTCTCGAGGCAATGATGGTCTTCTGGGGGAATTTCAAAACTTTGGCTCTGATCGACGTCTTCCGTCATCCATCCCAATGACGGTGGAGGAAGTTGAAATGCAAATGCGGCGGCAGCTTGCGCTGAGGGATGCTGCAGATAAAGATCGGTTAGATCGGCCCCTTCCTGGAGGAGCAGGAATGGGAGTGATGGGACCGCAGACGCAAAGTATCGGGCAGGTGGGCACTTTTGGGAGTCAGGTCCCGAATCAATATAACGATCGGGTCATGAGTGTGACAGAGGTGGAGGCAGCTCTTGTCTCAGAGCGTAGCTTCCGTCCCATGTCACAACAATCATTCCCGTCAGGCATGAAGCCACATGGACAGATGTTCCCTAACAACTTAAATATGGGTCCTACTCAGATGGGACCTGGACCTGGGCCTTCAGGAAATTTCATGCCAGGATTCCCCATGCGGCCGCCACCACCTAACATGGGAATGCGGCCGGATCCTAATTTTGGGCGCCCTCCAAATAACTTTGGTCCTGGATCCCCTCGCCTAATGATGAACATGCCTATGAGGCCGATGGGCCCGAATATGGGAGGTCCTGGAGGACCAGGTGGCCCAGGAATGCCGAACATGCCGAACATGCCTATGAGGCCTCATCCTAACTCACCGCAGCAGCAACAGCAAGGGAGTCAAGGTCCGAGGAACAGAAACAACAATGGCAACGTGAAACAAGATTTTAATAACCCGCAACAACAACAACGACAGCGGCAGGAGTATGGGCAGATGAGATATGGGGACCGTCACCGTGAGTTGATGCAGGAGACCGAGAGATTTATGAAGGATATGCCACGGAATTACAAAGGCCCGCCTCCACTTGTCGGAGGATGGGGTGGAAGACGTGATCATTTGCCTCGATGGGTATGTTTTCATTACAATCGTACGTGGGAGTAGACCTCGGTTATTAATGTCTCGCCATACCATATAGGAACGTTACCGTGAGACTATGACCCACTATGAAAAGGAGACTATTGCGAAGATTCAGATCGCGCAGCTTGTCACGGATGATCCCCTTTCGGATGACTTTTATTACCAGATTCATTCGTCACTACAGCGCGGAGATCTTTCTCTCCAGAGCGATGGCTCAAAGCTTACCGGACTAACGTGGCAGCAGTCTCTACTTGTTTCTTCCACGACCACGCCCGCGAGTGGGAAAGGAAACAGTGTGGTGTTGTCCAATCAGATGCAGCAGCAAATGCAGAAACTTATTGAAGGAAGGAAGCAGAAACCTAAGGGAACTTCGCGTATGTTGTGTTCTTCATATTTAATATCTGGTTTTAGGGCCTTGCCGATAGCTAGTTTCCTTGCAATACCTGGTGTATTACTTAATTTCTAAAACAATTTTAATCCAACACAGTTTCGCTTGAGGGTGCGCTTGGAAAGATTTCGCTAAACTCTGTAAGAAATCCTAAGCAGCTTATTCAAATTCAACCGAGTGCTGGAAAGGTAATTTTCCATAAGTCTTTTTTTAAGAATGAGGCTAATGCTTTGCTTTGTGAACAGGACAGCCATTCGGTTCCTGAGGTATCTAGGTTAACGGGGCGTAAGATTTTGCGTTCTATCGAGACCGTTTACTCGGCCGTTTTAACGGTTGAACATATGAAAAGGAAAGGCCCTCCTGCGGATGAGGATATTAATGAGTGGTCCGTTTATCGCTTTATAATTATGCTCGTTTTACTCATCTCAAGTTCCATATTTTAGGAAAGCGTCGTTGCAAGATAATGTAATGAACGTTTGGAAGGAACTCCACCTGAACGAGCCTGTGCCATTCTCGTGAGTATAAGCTTTATTATATGACACAAAAACATTAAGCCGAGCTATATGTTAGGGAACAACATCCTTTCCTTTACTTCCTCTCCTTTGCCAAGGGCAAGAAAGTTCTTCCCCGTATCATCGGCTTGCTTGCTCCTGAACAAATTCTTGCTATGCTCACTACCATCTTGGCACGCGCCGAAAGTCTTGACGTGTGCAACATGCCCGCTGGCACCATTGACGAACAAATCGATCTGTTTATCACAAACGTTATCCCTTGTCTCGTCGCCTTTGTGACCGAAGTTCCACTTCACGTCGTCAACGCCTGCATGAGGATTCTTTTGGAGAGACACAACATGGTTTGGTTGGCCAGATCTAAAGTGGGGTTGGCTTTTTTGACGATGCTGCTAAGCCGGGCGGAAATTTTAAAGCAGGGTGGAGGTGCTGCTCAGGGTTTGGCGCTACCAAGTCCCGAGGATTTGTCGTTATGGTTTGTGACTCTTTTAATACCGGGGATAATTTGCTTTTGTTTGTGTGTGCTTGCTTCCTAATAGGTTTCCCTCTTTAGGAGTGACCTCTACAATTTCCTATTCGCCTCGCTTCACAATCACTTCGCCTCCATCTTCCCACCGTCTCACCTGATCCGCTTATGGCACCTCCTGACGAGGTCTACGTTTGGCAATTCTTTGCCGCGATGGCGGTAGGCGCTACAACAATTGACCATCAGCGGGTTCTTGTGACAGAGGTCCGAACAAAGGTCATTGAGACTAGCCGCAGAGGCCAGAGGTTAGCCGCTGAGGACCCCAATGGATCCAGCGCAAAAGCGATTTCCAACGTGAATTTGTTTTTAAATGCATTGGGATTAGGTATCGACGCAAGTCAGCTTGCAGCTATGGATGAGGAGGAACAATAATGGCTCTTTATTGTTGGATTCTTTAATTTTTTCTTTATTATTTCTTGAATCCTTTTTTTCACATATTCCCCTATTTTTTCGAACCACCCTAGCTTGTAAAGAATTTGATATACTCTACCTTGGGATGAACCTTTTTTTCTTTGTTTGATCCAAGTATACCATGCTCGTGTGCTTGTGCTTTTATATTGTTTGTTTCTGCGACTCTCCTATTGTCTGCTGCTGTGCGGGATCCTTCCATCCCCCCTTTTTTTTTCATCTTTTTTTTTTCGTTTTTCTGTTGTAAGGCGTCTATTTTTTTTTTTTTTATAGACTTTCGCCTTTGCTTATTGTATTGAAGTGTTTCTTCGTTACATCTATTTGCACATTCGAATGGCCGAACTTTTTTGGTTTTTGGTGGTTTTTACATTTCTTCTGTGCATTATATCTCACTCCCACCCTTCTAAGCCACACCCGCGATCGCATTGGCGCCCATGGCCATGAGGGAGCTGGCCGCCTTTTTCTTCTTTCTTCTATTTGTTTTTTTTTTTTTGATATCGATGTTTGCCGCTTGTCTCGTTCCCTCTTGCTTTCTTTACCCCCCCCCCCTCATCTGCTACTGCGCGTCCGCGTCCATGGGCCACTATTTGCTCGGTCCCTTTTGAATTTGGATAGCTTTGGTTGTTTTGCCTCTTTGGTGGTATTTTGGTTGAGAATTTGGTGTTGGGAGATGAGCTGATGGAGGTTGAAGCTGTTTGGAAGAATGAAGATGAACAAAGATGATAATATTGAGGAACTCTGAAGTACTTAGATAACATTTCACGACACAATTATAAAAAAACTAGAATCATTTTTTACTTTTTGTTGGATTGGATTCAAGATATTTTCTTGTCAGTTTGCTGTGTCAGAGCAAGGAATGTTGAGCGTGTTTATTTTCATATTTTTTTAAACTCGTTTGAAACGTGCGTCACTCTGCAAACAGCGATGACAGGGGGTGTTCCCGTTAGGTGTGACTTGTGTCTCAATTTGTCGTTCACCCTTTTTTTGCCTCCAAAGACAACCAGCCCGCACGTCCATCAGAAGAGGGTAGGACCTCACTGCCCGCTACTCCGTCCTCACAAGGATCATCCCATCGCATCCCACCACATCGCATTGCATTCATTCGTCTAGAATTACAAGTACCTTAACTGTTCAAATATCATGTTCCTGTTGAAATGGCAAAGGAGACAAGGTGGAAGAGGGAGGCACCGAACAAATATCCTAAGGACCCTAAAAAAGTGGATCATGCGCCAGGGGAATAGCGATCATCCGAATGGGATGCTCTGAAGGCGATGATGCTTCATTAAGGATCCCTTTTTGGCATGATCCTGTGCATGTTAGCCGACACGATCGTCTGCATGTGTATAACCATCACTGATCGCTTATACCGCCTTATATTCAGACTTCATATAGATCAATTGTTCTACTAAGGACTAGTTCCTACAGCTTTGACTCATGGTAAGTAGCAATGATCGCTGGACTGGATGGGTAGAACTAACATTTTACACCTTAAATGGCAACAGTACAAGACAACGGCTGTCGCCTCTCAGGGCGTTGAGGCAGACCTGGTATGCCCTGGACATTGCCTTTTTGTTAGACTCTCTGCTTATACTCATATTTGTCTTCTGCTGTACAATATACGTGCAAAAAATTCAAAACTCACTTGCCGAGCTCAATGTCGTAAAGGAGACAGCCATCAGAGCCGAGAACTACATTCTCGCGGACCAGACGAGACAGAAGATGCTCGCACTACAGCTTCAGCTGGTAAAGATGGAGCATCAGCTTAACGCCGATATTATCGTCAACGCTATTACAGCCTGGCAAAATGGTCTCGCCGAATCCATTTCCACACAGCTTCAGAATCTTTCGGGGTATCGTAAGGTACGCTGTGGAGATAATCCGTGCTTAGAATGTACTCTGGCTGATGGTTGTCTTTTTCTAGGCTGTCGTCGCTCAAAACTATCCTTTAAAGGAAAGTTTCATTCAGAGTTTCTTGACCTGATCAAGATTGTTCCCAACAACTATTATGATTCCTTAATTCGATCTCTTCTACTCGTTGTCCCGCATGAGGTTCCGGACATCCCCAAATCTCCTTATGGATGGGATATCTTCTCAAAGAAGGTTACCAACCTCTCCAAGCAACCGGTCGAGGTCATCGATGTTGTGGTATGTCTTAATTGCTAACAAATCTTTTTACTACTGGCCAGCAAGTTAAAACTACTTTTCTCATTGTTAGCGCGCCACTGTAACGGTTGGCATTTTGGACGCCCTTATCCGGATTTCAAAGTTATTGAACACCTCCAACTTGAAAAGGATACTCACGAACTCATTTTGAGGCACGCCTTCTTCTACATCCGCTCGGCCTCTATAAGGAGCCTGGTGTTGACATCGAAAACAAGCTCTTTGAGGAAGTTATGGTTCGCTGGTCGATTATTATTGGAGACCTGGCTATTGTTGAGTAAGTCTAAGAAAACTTTTCTATACTTGTTTATAATTGATCTACTTTGCACGCTAACAATCTGACAGTCGAGGAACGATCATGCGTCAGGTTGCCTCTATTCTTGACGCGAATAAGAAAATTCCCAGCGAGGAAATCATCACTATTCTCTCTGCTACTCGTTATATTTCCATTCTTCCTCGAAATGACAGGGACGCGCAGGAGCTGGCCTACTTGATGCATGAGCTTATAAACCATTACGAAAGGAACAAGAAGAACGTGGTCCGTCTTCCGTCATCCAGGCACTTGAGAGACTTGTTCAGCCATTGGATTATACATCTGCCTCCAGCAACCAGCCTTGGGAGATTGGGATGCACAATGAGGTATGTGTATATACTTTCGTCGTTGGGATTAGATATAAACATTTGCTTTCATTAGCTCGTGAACTATTTAAGTTTGCCCGCAAGTGGGCTTCTTCCGAGGATCTACGTCCTGCTGCCCTCAGACTTTGCATTGTTATCGCCCTCAACACTAGGATCGAATTTTTTGAGCAATGCATCGACATTATCATCGGCGAACTCTTTTCAAAAGCTAAATTGAAGCCGTATGTCTACGATTGCGTCCTCCAGATCTTGAGGGGTCGGTATTATGTTGACACGAAGATTAATGCGCGCGAGAAGATTGTTGGCGATCTCAGTCTGTCTTCCAGTTACGGCTACCTTACGCGCCCATATGCCGAAGAGAACTTTGATGTTATCACTGATAGGATGAGATACTTCGCCGATTTGCTTTTCGTCAAACGAAAGGGACCCATTCCTCCGGAATATTTGGATACTTGTGTAGATGTACTTGTCCAGATGGCGGCTCACAAGTACGTATATCTACTTCTTTTGAATCAATTCTCTGACGCTCGATACATGTTTAGCCTCCCCGTAACACTCAAATTGATTTCCTTCTTGCTGGAGCCCCGTGGCTCCGACAGTGCATCTGTTGAAATGTATTTTATCGGCCTTCGCTCCCTCCGTATCATCCTTGATCCCGAGTCCGGCTTCCGCGCAAAACGCCGCTAACCGTCATGATCCTCAGTTTGGGCAGCTTTTAAACAATGCCCCTGTCGAATTTGAGGCAAAGGTTCTGAACATCTACACTTACTGTGACCAAATCGCAAACACCACAGTGCTAGGCAACACTTTCTCTGTCTACGAGCCGACTGCATTCTCAAGTAAGGTGTCAGGAAATTCCAACGCGACAAAGCTGAGAAGGGCGCACACCGTCAACAATGCCACTTTACAGCGCTCTCAAAATGGTGGTAACGGGGCTAGAATGAAAACTTATTTAACGCCACCCAAAACGATGACGATATCCTTGCTATGCTATCAGATGCCATTGATAAGGCATCGTTAAAGAGCCCAACCAGTCCGGCAATAATGGCGGATGGGCGCGCCGGCGGCAGCCCTGGTGTCAGTGGAATGGGTGCTTCCCGATTCTTTGACGCCCCTGGAGATGTTACCGATAATGCGCGTGCATCATCGGAGATGCCGCGTAACGCCCTCGATGTGGTCGCAGAGGATGGATCGATCTACAACATTGGCGCTTCCCTTTCCCAGCCGTCCGGATTCAAAGGAGCTAAAGGCGACGCGAAGGGCTTTCTGGTCTCGCGCTTCACGAAAACAAAGTCAAAGAGGCGAATGAAAAGGTTCGCGATGCCGTCGCCGGATGGTACAGAGCCTGTGGTGACGCTGAAAAGAATGTGGATAAGTTAAGGTTTTCATCTTCGCTTAGCGATTCAGGACGGCCCCCACCTAGAAATGATAAGGGCGACTTCAATATTGTTCTCAGACTCTTAAAAGAGATATTAAGGATTGTACCGTTGGTTCCTTGCGCTGACCTTGTGGGAGGGCCCATGTTCATTGGTATCTACTTGGCTCATTCAATGCCCGATGTAGCGACCGAGGCTAGCTTCAGTCTGCAAAGGCTCTTTCAGCTTTATCCCGATCTGCGTTTGAGGTAAATTTTCTCGTCTGTTTCTCTTCTTAAAATTCCTTATCTAATTTTCATTTAGCATCCTCAACGCTTTTGTGAACCTTATCAAGTTCACTCCTCACGATAGTGATATCTTTTACTGCACTGTCCTCCTCCAGCTCGGTTTCCTTGTCCAGACTTGGGCTAACGAGGATGAATCAATTGGTCGGAACAACGCCCTCTTTGACCGTGATCGCGTCCAACGAGTTTCCTGTAAAATCGATGCGGCCATGCTTGTCATGCTCGCTCGCCCCAACCCAAGGGTCCGTCTCGCCTGTCTTAAAATTCTTTCCGATTTATATTCCATCACTGAATCACTGGCTCCTCATGCTAACGGACCTGGATTCCTTCCTCTTTACGCCATCCTGGTCAGGACTGACGCTTTGGTGTCTAAGTCGGCCATTACGCGTTTATGGAGAGAGATTTGTACGGACAAGCGATGGTTCCGAAGGTTACCGCTGGATTGACGCTCTTATCTATCGCCGAAGTCGCCAGCAGTGATTTCGGTATCTTGTTTAGATTTTATCTAGGCGAGTTAACTAGGCAATTCACCATATCTGGAAGGCCGAAGGCACTACGTCATTGTGCCAAGATTTTGAGAAGATTGGCACTTCCCCTTATGACAAGTGTCAACACAGTGGATGCAGCATTTGTTGCTACCTACAGCAGCTTCTGTGTCCTTATGATGTCTCTTGGTGCCGTCCCGGTAAGCATTCATCTTGTTTGTTTATGTGAAAATCTAACTTTTTAATAGGACAAATCTGAGGACATTTACACCTTAGAACCTCAAATCGGTGGCGAGAGGCTAATGTTCAATCACTTTAAGGACTTCCTTGGCCCTATTCTTAATTCCGACAACGATTGGGAAATTAATGCGATCATCTCGTCTACCTACTTTCTTCATCACGGAGTAGTTCAGCTCTTTGTCGTTCAACTTTGGAAATGGTACACTGAGATTAGCGAAACACCTCAACGTCTGAACCCCATGATGCTGGACAACATCATTCATTGCCTTCGCGTTATCACCCAGTGCCCGGACTTTGAGTCGGTTATCAGGGAGGCTCCGGCATTCCAATCCTCCACCGTCGATATCATATCCGAGTTCCTCCGCATGATCGAGGACCCCTTCTTGACACCTCCTTCATTCAATCTGGCCCTATCCCTCGTCTAAAGGCAGCGATCAACTATTGCTTCCTTGTAAAGCGCCTCTCCGACTCTATCTTCTCCGGCCGCTTGACTGTCATGAAAGAGCGCGAAGCCGCCGCTGGTGCCGCCGAGTCAAAGAACGGAATTAGACCCTCTATGTTCTTTGACCCGGACGCCACTGGTTTATTCTGGGATAACGGGTCAAGAAGGTCCGTGTTTCTTATGCTGCGCGAATGGAGCCTTGCCATTGATATTCAAGCAAATAACCCTGCACCTATCCCCGCCAACTTTGCGATTGATGAGGAGAAGATTGCTGGATATCGCTTGAGATTTTCGGCGTGCATTGGCCTCGCGACTGAGGCTTTGTTGAGTCTTGGGGATATGAACGAGGGCGTGCCGCTTCCTGCGGAGACATTGACTTGGATGGCGAATTTGGAGGCACAGGGTTATAAGGTCTTTACGCCACAGTTACTCGTCAACTATGAGAATGTTTTGGGGACGGCTTTGGCGCATTCGTACGGCGGCAAAGGAGTACCGCACGCATTCACGAATGCTATCTTTGAGCAAGTCAGTGCAGCTTCAATCTCATTTTTCTTTTCACTCTCCCCGTCTACCTTTTTTTTCCTCTTTTTTCCCCTTCTTTTAATCAACATTTTTCCACAACTAAATGTCTACAAATAGATCCTTCCCCGCTTGACAGAAAGTTCAAGACAGTCTTGTTAGGCCAAGAAAATAATCTGTTGGGCATTGAAGATCATATTGCTTCAGTTCATATTCTCCCCCCCTCGCGAGTTGGGTCCAAGTCAAACTCCAGTAGTGGCCTGCTAATCTTCCCTGCTGTTGACGACGAGGTTGCTGAGAAGCTTCGCCAAAATATCGGCAGCTGATTTTCTTCGGTGAGGTTTCTTGCTTTCCATCCTTTCCATCACACATTGAGATGTTTTCTTTTTCTTCTTCTTCGCTAACAATGTGTTTTCACATTTCATCAGGTCTTTACAACTTGTTGAGTAGCAACAAGCTTGTGCGTACTCGGGCGTTCTTGTTTGTCGGAGATATTTACCCTTTTCAATCCTGACCCAGAGCTGGATATCCAAGCTGTTTTCGCCAAGTACACTGGAACGTTCTACTCAAATATTGCCACAACCTAAAGGAAAAGGTTCTTGAGATGTCTCGTCTGGCAGCCGACCTTTTCCCTTCAGATGCCCCTTCGTTCTTATGGGAAGCCGTTCGTTGCTCCAGGAGTGTACAGAAGGCCGATAAATCGCCCTGCCTTTTGCCAAGCCAGCTCTGGATTTTGGAACTCATCGTCCCTTGGTGCCGCTACGTAAACCTCAGCAACACTGATGAGGACGTGGTGTTTGCTGAGTTCTTCCGCTATCTTATGGATTCAGCCTTTTACAAGCCTAAGCATGATGAGCAAGTCCAAGTCTGTTGGGCTGAGGTTGCTAGTTCAGAAGACTTTGCCAAATGAATACAGAGGTCTTCTGCGAAATCCTTATTCATATTTGCGGCAAGTTTGAAAGCCTGCGGAACAGGCTGTTGGACTTTTAAGCCGCCTCTTTGGAGTCTTCCCTGAAGCTGTTTCTGAGGCCCTCGCGTACCATCTTTCCTCGGCAGCTTTTGCGTGGAAAGCCAATGGCGATATGAACTACCGCTCTGGTCGTCCCATTGTCAAGAGTATGTTACCGTTCTCTATACTGCCCTGTTTGGGGGACCTCCGGAGTCAGCAGGGGACTATGCCTCGTCATGCCGTGCAGCAATTCTTTTGTTGTCTGAGTTGTTGCTCCACAACTACGTTGCTGTCGCTCCTCATTTCCCCGTTCTGTTAAATTACATCTTGATCCACCTTCCCGCGAGGCTGCAAGACAACAGTCTCAGCACGTTCCTCATCTCGAACGTGGTTGAAGGTTACACCGGTACTTTGCATAGAACTGGCAACATGGAAAACCCTGAATATGCTCCGACTATTGAGCGTTTGAGAAAATTGCTCACGTATTTAGAGACAAACATATGCTTTGTCGATTGGGATAGTGATAGCGCTTTGTATGTTCCATTCTCTTTCTTCTCCCGACATGTATTATATACTTATCATTGGCGTATGGCTTTTGTTTTAGGACACCGGAATCTCAACGCTATCTTCGAATTCCAATCTCCGAGTTCCTGAGTCTACTTCTCTCTGTCTTTGAGAAGGATTACGTGTCTCTAAGTCTTGACATGGCTAGGGAAACCATGTCTTGGGCCGCTGATGGTCTTTTGGTAAGGCTTTACCCTCTGCTATTTCTTTACTATGACTGCGAAACATACGCTTAAGTACTGATTTCATTACAAAGGGGCCTGAGCACTCAGTTCGTGCAATTGAGCTTTACGGCCTCCTTCTTAAACTTCACCCTGAAATTCCTCTTGAGCTCATCAACCCGCTGACATCTCGTCTCTTGGACCACGTCTCTATCCTGAGTGTGATGGAATCCGACCTCCTCGCCTCAAACACATCACGCAATATGAAGGTTCTCTGGAGTCAATCGTCAGACACCCAACAACTTGCCATTCGGAAGCGCTGTGAAAATGTGATATCTAGCGTCCTTCGTCTTCACAGCACTCTCATGTCGATTTTTGCCACATCTGGATCGCTTATTCAACATCCTGAACTTTTATGGAGCTCAGTGGGGTAAGATAATTTTACTCACTATTTTACCGTTCTTCAGCCTTTTAACGAATTATCTTTAGTGTTCTCCACGTTCCATGTCCCGTTTTCCCTAAGATCTGGGGTGCGGCATTGGATAACTGTCGCTTCTTCCTTTCCAGTCAGGCTCGGGACGAAATTAAAGCAAACGAGTACTTCCTGTTTGAGCCTTATGACAATCTTCAACGAAGGCCCCCTAGCCTTCAGCCGATTTTGTTACAAGGTATCGTCAGTCAAGACCGATCTATCCAAGAGAAATCGTTTGATTTCCTTCTTCAATCGTGGCTTGTCATGCCGGAGTACATCGTCGATGCATCGCCAACTGGGTTGCTGTACACAATTCTGTACACATTGATGTGGGTCTTTGTGAATATCCTGGAAGACCAAGATCCTCTTGATAGAGAAGCTATTAGTGTAAGTAATTTAACATATGCAGCTTTCGTTAAACCTTTTATCTCTATTAACGTGAAAATTGCAGGTTGACGCGATCGCCCTGCATCTTCAGGAGATTTTGACATTGAAGAGCCCACTGGAGTTTGCGGGCATGATTCGATGTCTTCAAACCATCTCAAACGGTGAACCGCTTCCAACCATGGCTGTCGATGACCTTCTCGAGAAGAGCACAGCAAACGTTGCGCAGGTTTATTTCCCCGAATACATCAACAACATTGCCGATTTCTGTGGCTTTGCAATCCGTCTCAGCCCTGCATTTGGACGCGTTGTCCTGAAGATGACACAGGTCTTCTGGTCGCTTGCTAATCATGGGCAGAAACCTGTTGGTAATTTCAAGTCTTTGGTGCGTCGGTTGCCATTCATCGTAGAAAACCGCGAGGTTGTCAACCCACTTATAGGTTTCGTCCTCCGCGAGACAGCAGATTCTGACGATTTTATTAAAGGTTTGTTTTTACCCATAGATGATGACTTGCTACACTTCTTTCAGAAATTGACCTTACATCCGCTGGAAAGGTGGAAGTTGCACCAGAAGGATATTTGGACAGTTCAGCAAACGATGCCGCTGCGCGCCATCACTGACTGGGAGTTTCATCCTCCTCTGCTATCTACAAATGGCGCTAATAGATTTAAAAGCGACCGAATAATAAAATTTCTATTTTCAGTATATAAAAGCAAATCAACGCTTTACAGGTCAGGCGGAAGGCCTTGACCACCCCCCCAGAGTTCCCACCCACTGACGGTCTTTGGTTTGGTCCCCCTGAGAAGGTCTTTGACTTCCCCCAACTGGAGGTCCATTCATAGACGGCCTTTGGCTATTGCTTCCTGCCCGCTCATAGATGGCCTTGAGCCTGCAGAAGATCTCCTTGAAAGAGGCTGTTGTGGTTGTAATGATTCAGAGCTGTCTCCGTACTTTGAAGGACGAAGAGGAATCACGCAATCTGCGTAGCTTGATGAAGTAGAGGCCATGGGCTGTGCGGGCTATAGTTGATTGTTATCTTACCATCAACGAAAAACGTACCATCATCATATTCGGAGCTGCACCAGCAATTGATTGGTGGATGCGCAGTAGGAAGGACTTCACAGCAGAGTCATGTTTAACGCCATCCGGGTTCATGATATCGACATATCTATTTCTAGCACTACGACGAGCTGCAGGACCCATGCCAGTTCTTCCGCAGCGACATTGCCAAAGTTGCCGGCCAAAGGAGATGCTGTTAATGAGCCGGGCTGAGAAACACTTCGGTCAGTCGCAGGCGCCGCGCTAGAAGGCCTGTTGGGACTATCCTGAGGAGCTTCATAGCTAAATTGTAAGAGAAAGATTCTATAAAAAATAAAAATACCTGGAATGGGAGATGGGAGCCTGCTTCCAGGTGCACTCCAGCTGGTCGCCATAGGTGCGGTGGAAGCGCCTTTGATGCTCTTCAGCAACGCCTTTGCCGACGTTATTCGGATTCACATACTTCTTCAACACAGGGTCGTACACCAACTGCAACTTCTCGCCGAGATCAGCTTTCAAAGCCTTCCCTTCGTTTTTCTTGGTCGCGTTGCCTGATTGACCCTTATCGTCCTTCTTTCCTCCAAAGAATGGTATCGTCGGGATGAAACTAAAGATGCCTGACGATCTTGCCGTCGAAGCTTTTGAAAAATTAAAAAAGGAAAAGGAAATTTAAAGTCCTTACGAGTAGTTGGCTGAGATTTCTCAGCAGGGCAGCAGACTTATCATCATTGAATCATCGTCGACTTTCTTCTTTGGCTTCAAAGAAGAATTTCCCAACCCAGATCATCGTCAAAATCTTCATTTAATTCACGTGATGCGCTTCCAACGTTTCCGTGGTTGTTGATGGTTCCAAATGAGTCTTGCTGATGTGCATCGAAGTTACTTGACGCATTATCACCATACGACATGCTCGCATTGTTATCAGCATATCTTCCAAACGATGCTTAGAGCCCCAGCCGTTGGCCTGAGATGATTCCTGAGGAGTCCTTGAATATTGGATAAATTACCACTGCCGTCTACACTGGACTTTCGGTTGTATTACTCATTCATCAGCATACGATCCATTTTGGTTTAACCGTAACCACTACCATAGTTCGAATAGCTTCTGCGAAACTATTTGCTGAGCACTGATCGCATCAGTACTTCCGTAAGCACCGTTATCAGTACCGTGTTGGGAAAACACAGCGTCCTGGCTGGAGTAGTGTCCTTCGCGTTGGGAGAACCCACCATCCTTCTTAGAGTAAATACCATCCTGTTGCAATGTGCCACCATCTTGGCTCGAATACACACCATCTTGCTGAGAAGAATATCCACCATCTTGGCTGGAGTAAACACCTTCTTGACTCCCATATGCGCCATACTGATTGACATTCTCATGCCCAGTGGAAGCTCCGTTAGGATCGTAAGCCCCTGCAACTCCGTTGGTATCATACACCGCGTTGACTCCATTAGGGTCGTAAATTCCAGCAGATCATTAGGGTCTTGCGGGTACTGCTGATACTCTCCTGCATTTGCCGCATATTGGTCCCCATTCGAGTAGTTGCCAAAGTCACGTTGGTATAATTGTACATGTCACCTTGATAGGCATTATCTTGGTATTGCTGCCCACCGTGTAATCCTGCGACACATCCGCATGGGAATTGTATTCATCTGAATAACCATGCGAAGGCGTATTTGACATCAAAGCATCGAGTTACTGAGGACGGCGGCCGGAGTAGAGCTTGGCCTCGTCATGGAAGGGAACACTGGTGCATCGGCAGAGTTGTACATCCCCGTTGAAGTACTTTCAATTTGCATGGATTGGCTTGGAGTTGAAGACGTTCGCGTCATATGGTTGATTGCTTCTTACCATCCGAAAGACTATTGGGTCATCTCCAATGGCCCCGATCATAAAGCGATTGATTCCGCGATCGAAAGCGCTCATCAGAGAATCAAATCTAGCCACCTTTCCAAACCAGCCCCCGCTCTCTTTGGATTCAGTGGAGGCCTTGCTTTGAACAGTAGCAAGGCGTTCACAAAGATCTCTCAAGACACCAACGAACGTTCTATGGAAGTACGGACTACCCTTGGCATACGACTTTAAGACGTGCTCAACCGAATCACAATAGCGGTTAGCCAAGTCGATAAAGCCGTAGTCCGCAAGCCACCAAGCGTATGTCAGTTTGTAAGCTTGTAGATGGGGTAAGGCACCAGCAGCGCCAATTCCGTTCGCCAGCGTCAAACCAAACTCATAGATTTCCAGTAAGGTGAAGCGCACTAAAGTGAGAAGCGAAAGTATGAGGCTCCTTGTTCACGTCAATTCCAAGAAGAGTGACACGAGCTCCATCGTCAATACCAGAGATAGGAAAAATCCAGGTGTCAGAAGATGGCTATATTTGAAAACAAAAAAATTAGTTTTGTTGTTTGCACTTAGACGAAATGAACTTACCAGATCTGGCGGCAGCACACATTCATGATGTCTAAGAACTCACCAAGTTCGGAGATCACCAAAAGGTCGCCCGGTGACCGGTTTGAAAGAATCATAAATAACACTTCCTTCCATTCTCAAGAGCGCTCAATCTATATTCGGGCGAAGACGACAAATTATCGGGCAAAAATTCTTTTGCTGCGTTCTTGCAGCACCAGCAAACAAGCTATAGAGCACACGAAGACTTGCTCTTCGGTAGCTGAAGCCGGTGTAGGCTGGGAGTTGCTGCTACCAAATGATAGTTCTGCTCCAACAAATTTGGTGACACGTCGAAGTAGGACGCTTTGTCAATTTGCCCAGAAATATCAAAGCATGAGCCCAAAGCGCGCATCAACCGAAGCTTGCAAGCACCAGCTCGATCGCCGTTCATCAAAAGTGCAGCTACGTCATCAAGGGCAGTCTGAGATCCGGCATAGAAAGGAAAGTCTCTTTCAACTTTGCTAAATCTTCTTTCTTCAAGCTGAAATATTGAAAGTCATTAAATCATACATTTTTCATTCATCTTTTACCTTGAACTTCCATCATTTTCCAGCAGAATCCTTACGACGCGCCAAAGCATCACATTATCTTCAGCCTTCACCTTTTGCAGTCGAGAAGCAGCATCCATCTCTCCGTCTTTGACCAGGAGGAACATTCGGCCAGCTTAGACTCTGCCTCTTTAATCCCGTCCTCACACAACTTCATAACATCCTTCTTCTTAAATTTAGTCTTAGGTCAAGCAATGGTCCAGGAATCTCGGAACGTTTGCCAACAAATCCGTGTCCGCAATCAAATCTGAGTGGACATGATAGATACTGGCCCTGCAAACGATTTCTCGTACATGCCAGAGACGCCAGAATTATTAGTGACTGAACGTTGCAGCCGTCTGGGCTTCGTTACGACCAGCTTTCCACAAAGCCCCATGTCGCGATGGCATTGCCACGCTGCCGTCCAAGAGGATCGTTAACTTCGTAAACATTACGAATGACAGGTTGCGCGGCGGGAGCAATGGACTGTACGTCTGCTGATTGCTGTAAACCCCCTCAGGCACGGGTGGAGCAGGCGCCCAGCTCTTGCTAGAAACTCTCTCCGCAGGTGGTGGCTTGGAGCCATGACCCATCCGTGCTGAACCTGTTGGCTTCGGCATGGTAAGGCGGCTGCTGACTAAGTCCCCGGTTCATTTGATTACCGAAGACCTGGGGAGGACACCATAATCTTGCGCTACAGAAACAGGCTCTGGTTGCGGCACCGAAACTGGTCAGGCTCTGCCTTCACGACTCTAGTTCCACATTTGCTGCAGAATAAGCTATCACTCTCAAGCTTTTTGCTGCAACTGGTGCAGAGAATCCAATCGTGAATGTTGGAGCTTTTACGCTGTAGCGATCAACCTCAGAGTGCACCTCTGATACTCGACGATTGTCACCAGGGAACGACTTCGCGAGAGAGCAGGGATCGGCGAAAGAGGTTGTGTGGCGCGTTGTAGTCGGTACGTCCATGGGAAGCCTGGTTTCTACCATAGTCATTAGGGTACGGTGATTGTCGAGAATCTGAAACTGACCGGACGGAGGAGGAGCGACCACTTGGCGGTTACGGATTGACCATATGTTTCAGAATGTAACGTGACCTTGCATGGCTGGTTGTAGACAGTTTCTGCGTAATTCTGTTTGCCCTGGTTGGTTGTAAGCATTTTCCGTGTAGTTTTGAGTCTCATTCCGGTTGCGCATGGTACTGAGTAACACCATTCTGAGCGAAATTAGGAGTTTCATTCTGTGCATAGTGCTGGGCGTCGACAGCATGTGCGTAATCCTGAGTATTCGCAGGCTGGTCATATGTCTGGATACCATATGACTGGGAATCCCCACCATAATAAGCAGAACCATCCGCCTGACCTGCAGAGAGGTCTCCCACAGCACCATCGGGTAAAACTTCGTGAGCCTTCAAAGGGAGTGCTTCAACGGCTCCATGAGCTTCTCCAATGTCACCTTGATGCAAAGGAGCGTGTTTTGAATGGTAGCCGTCATTGCCATCTGGTGCAGAATATGCATCAGCAGGTGCATCGGTCGAAACACGCCGGAAGAAGCAGACGGATTCGTGTACCCGTCATAGTTTCCGTAGTTATTCATATCCGTGTAATTGTCAAAGCCGCCAAAACCATTAGAGTTTGCGATATTTGGATCCCCATACTGAGTTTCAGACGCTCCGAAATCGGCATTGAAAGCCCCAAAAGTCTCAGCGGGCACTGCATCAACCTTTTGTTCCACCGGGATTTCATGTCCATAGCCGTAGTTATGAGCATCGTAAGGAGCACCCTCATATCCCGCGGATTTTGTGCGCCAGTAGAATTCTCATACGAAAGTTCATACCCAAGGTTTGCAGAATCTTGCTGAAGGGTTTCCGCAGGATTCAACTCCGTGTAATGGCCGCCATAGTAATTAACCTCGTGCTGAATCTCACCGCCACCATTAGGAACTCCACTACTAGCGAAATCTGGGTTGTACGAGTTTTCAGAGAACATGTTTTGGTTGCCACTGTACTCGGCTCCACCATGTGTCTGGTAGTCCTTGTTCACTTGATATTCGGGAACGGAAGGGTAATCTTGAGTAAACGCAGAGTTCTTTGCAAGCTCACGCCTAAGCCCAAGTCAAAGCTGTCCGTATTATGGCCTGCAAAAAGCGCCTCCTCAATAGGATTTGATTCAGGGACTTGAGGAGCTACAGTATTACCGTAAGAAGTGCCGTAGTTATGAGTTTGAGCGCCGGCAGCTTGCGAATAATCACCTGCTGCGAAGGTATTGCTATAACCTTGCGCTTCGGCTTCAACAGGGAACTGCGGAGCTGCAGTACTACTGTAAGAAGTGTCGTAGGGGTCTTGGGCTTGAGCACCGGCAGTTTGCGAATAATCACCTGATGCGAAGGTATCACTGTAACCTTGTGCTCCAGCTTCAGCAGGGTGAGTCGAATCTGGAATCCAGGTTTCTGTCCCATTTTGAGCAAAAGAGTCATCCTTGCCAGAAAACAAGTCATTTGAATGTTCCTGGAACGACGGTTGAGAGAACGCGTCAACGTCAAAAGACCTTTGTGAGTCTCAGAACCGAAAGCAAATGAATCATCTGCGCCTTGAAGTGACTGGCTAAATAGATCATTCGCTTGGTTTTGAGATTCGAAACCAGTTGGTGCATCAAGGGTCGTAGGCACTTGGACTTGCGTGGGTAAGTCGTGCGAATGGTAATTTCCAGTTTTTTCGGGAACGTCTCCAGCTGGCGCAGATGCAAGCTGCGACCAGTCAAAGTTTCCATCACCTCCGCCAAACTCGAATGGCACGCTATTATCGTACGAGGCAGCCTCTCCAAAGCTTAGTCCAACGGCTTGGGTGCCATTTGCCTCGACAGCTTCAAATGTTTCAATATTGTCACCAGAAGCTGCATAGCTAGAGCTATAGGTATCGGAATAATTATGAGAAGCACTAAAACCGTTCAACTGGTAATGAGCTCCAGGGCTATCAGAATACTCTCCAACAAGGCCTGTGGGAACCATAGAGCTATCCGAAATTTGTTCATCTCCGGGAAACCCAAAGGTATCGGTATCCACCGCACTGAAAGACAAAGGATGTCTTCACCAACGCTTTCCTTCTGAGATCCAAAGACTAAATCGTCGTCAGATCATCAACATCCGCGGTTGGAACAGGCGCCAAAGGTGCGGCAGGTTTCCTTTCAGTGCTTTCCACCGTTCTCGAAAACAGGCCATACTTTCGTGGATTTGTATCAATTTCCTCAAACTCAGGCATGGTAGCGTTACTGACGATAGCAGAGTTCTCATAGGTCTCAGGTGTAGAGTCAGCTTCGCCGACGTGATCAAATGCAGTGGTGTCCTCATTCGGCCCATCTCCTACTTGTGCAATCACCCCGAAATCATCAGAATTCGCCGCAAAACTGACGTCATCAACAACATTGAAGCTCGGCGAGTTCTCAAAAGGGTTCGATACCATTGGCTCATTAACCCCAGGGGACTTCACTGACTTTACAGGTTCCTGAATGTTTTCAACCAAGGAATCGACGATGGCGGGCGATGACGAATGTTCCCGGTACAGTGTGGCCGGCACATCCAATTTCTGGGCAGCGGCGGGTATCGAAACAGAATCTATCACCATAAATCAGTCTAATCACAAAGTGGAAGGTCAATCTACGAAATCTTACTTTGTGAGGGCGAAGTAGGTATTTTTTTAGTTGAGGCGTCGGAAATAGCGTACTCAGGCGCATGCAAAAATTGAGAGGTTGAAGGAGGGATGCCTGAAAGATATTTAAGCATAAAGAGTTAAAAAAAACCAAAAAACAAAAACAAAATTCTGGAGCAAACATATTGAAAGCAAAAAATGCTCTAACCCTGGGCCGGACGGAGTAATGGATGATTGAGTTCACGAGAATCGGAAACGGTGGGATGAGTAGGAATCAGAGAATCTAGTATTGATGTTGTTAGTATCAAATAATTTTGCGCTGAATGATTAAAGTCAATTAACATACCCGCGATATTCGGGAAAGAGTTTTGCACTGCGGGTGCAGTCGTGGAGGGCTTCTCAAAGTAGTTGGGCTCTTTGGATATGTTATTGGCAGCTTGAGGGACAAAGCTCATTACATAGGTGGGGTAACAAGGGCTTTTCACTGTCATTTGGCGCTTTGGTGACGGAACTACTGTTTTTAGTTTTACATTATGTGCAGTTTATACCTCTACTTTGTAAAGAAGATCCATGCCCCGCATCTGCCAACGGTTTCTTTGCTTCAAGGGCATCCTTTTTAGGCAAATCTGCCGCCAGGGAAGGTTGTGTGGGAACTACAGCTGGTTTGCTCAATCCCAAAGCATCCATAATGGGAGCAGGAGCACTAGGCTTGGTAGTCTCTGCCGGTTTAGCAAATCCCAGAACATCCAGGACTCTGCTCGACTTTGCCGTAGATGTGGTTGCAGGAGCAGCTTTTTGCGAAGAATCCGAGAGGCCAAAGGCATCAAAGAAGTTGTCGGCTGAGCCAAGATTGGCACTGGAAGAATTTCTAGATACAGCAGGGGCGTACTGAAAAGGGATGCAGCAGCATCGAGCGTGGGGTCACGCGAGCGATTAGCTCGTGCTAACCTTGCAGCAGCGTATGGATTGACAGGTGCACCCATTGCAGGTGACCTCTTGCTGGGTGGTGATATGGGTGGGACTGTGGGCGACACTGCCGGTCTCGAGATTGGCGGGTCGAGGTACGAATCTGTCAATTTGATAGAGGGAGATCCAAAGAGAGACGCCATGTCGTTGGAAGACGACGCAGCGCCTTCTGCCGGAGGACTCCATGGAGCTGAAGATCGAGCTTGAGAAGGGTGCTTCTGTTCATCAGGGAAGATCCTCCACCGTCATGCATGCTCAGACCGGATGGGTTGTTGGAACGAGTGGAGGCCACACCCATGCTCTCAAAGAAATCATCATCATTCCCACGCGAGGAAGCCAAAGGGAAGGTATTTGCAGAGGTATCACTTGAAAAAAAGGGTATCGGCCCGTCTTCAACGGGGTCATGCCTCGCAGCGGATCTCCTAGGATCCATCCTCGAAGGTCTCTTTTTTTGTTGCAGGTGTTAAGTTTGCAAGACGTCTCTCTTGGGTTGGTGATCTTTTTCAAAAAACGAACGATTTCAAAAATTTGAAGGTTACGACTTTTTTTCAATTTGGCGGCAAAACAAGGTGACACCCCAAAAGGCCATTGCCCTCCCATCTCGTTGGTACGAGGTCAATCTTTACGAAATGTCCATCCCTCTCCACATGCACAATCAAAGATTGCTAAAGTTGGAAATGGGTTTTTGGAGTAAGGATGAGGAAGAATGGTGGGGATCAACACGGTGATGATGATGGGTGATGACAGTTGAGGGGACAATGGGCAAAAGGTTGACAGTTAGCTTGTAAAAAAGGACCAGAAAAAATACAACAAAGGGAAACTAGAATCGAAGGTCAAGGATGCTCACATCTTCTGAGTTCTGCACTGTTTGAGGAAGACCCTTAAATCCATCATTCTCTGCAGAGAGGGGTCCAAATCTTTTGTGGAGAGATAAAAGATAGTCAGCCTCTGGCATGGCATGCGAACAAAATAAAAAAAAACCTCAAGATCTTGTCTCCTGGCTTCAAGCCGGCCGTGAATGCGGGCGATCTGGGTGCCACAGTGTTGACGAGGGCAAAGGGTTTTTGTTGAAGCTGTGGTTTTGCCTGCAGGCCTCCTCGCTGAAAGACGCCCTGCATCACAATCTCCATTCGTTTCATCAAGTCCTTGTAGTCGTTCCTTTTGACAGCCATCTCATGGCGCATGTGCCTAATGGTATAAACGTCCACATCGCTGCGCGGGAATCCCTCAGCATCCACCAGAGGCTCGTCCAGCGTTACATTGTGCTGCATGTAAATAAACATCAACAAATAGTGACCCTTGCACTGATGACATTACAGACAGAATGGCAGCCTCCAGCTCCTTGAGTTCGCTCTCCAAAGCCGTCTTTTCGGCCAGAATGTTTTCAAAGTCCCTCTGCTCGATTGTCATGCTCAGAAAGTTGCAAGGATATTATTATTATTATTATTAAAAGAATTGTCTTGAAATGATGAGTGAGTGAGTGAAAGGGGTTCCAACCTCCAACCCAATAATGAATCAAGTCCCAAGCTCTCTTTACTTTGTGTCACATTTGCTTTATACCTGTCCGAAAGCACCGAACAGAAAAACACCACCATCATCATCATGGAAAGCGATGCAACAGCAAGAAACACCCAAGATGCCCCTCGGAGGCCGTCCAGGCGACCAAATATGAACATCCTCAACGAGGCTATTGCCAGAGTTCCTGATACGACGGCAGAGGAGGCAAGGAACAGTTTTGAAAAGTTCTTGCAGAGGTCTTTGTCTCCCCCCTTTCTTTGTCCATGCTGAATTGTCAAGTATAGGTTCACAGACGAGAGCGGGCAGCTTTACTATGTCGAGCAAATCAAAAACCTTCCCGATATGAACTCCACTACCGTTTTTCGTCGACTACAGTCATGTATTCAACTTTGACGAGGTCCTTGCCAGTCTCATTCAGTCGCAATTCTACAGGTTTGACGTTTCAGTGCGCTATTCAATAACACAACTCAGAATCGACCCGTATTTGCGAAAGGCCGTTCAGAATCTTGTTCGCACACACAAGCCTGCCTATTTGAGGCTCAGCTCCGGCGCTCAGTTCGAGGATAGCAGTAGCATGCGCGAATTTACAGTATCTTGGTACAATCTCGATGGCTACATTGGGTGAGTTGATGCTTTCAGAAGCCAGTGTGCTAACCTTGTACCAGTATTCGTCAACTTCGAATGAAGCGTCTTGGGTCCCTTTGCTCATTGATTGGTACCGTGACTAGAACTTCCGAGGTCAGACCTGAGCTCTTGTTTGGCACATTTCGATGCACCGACTGTGGATCCATTAGCAAAGATGTGGAGCAAGAATTTAAATATACTGAGGTAATTTCTAAGCTTTGTGATTTCACGATGATGACCGGGATTCTAGCCAACAACTTGCTTAAATCCAGTCTGCATGAACAGATCCGACTTCCAGCTCATTATCGAGCAGAGCAAGTTCTGTGACTGGCAAAAAATTAGAATTCAAGAAAACGCCAATGAGGTGCCTAGCGGTGCTCTCCCCAGAAGGTATAAAATACCAAGCTTCAATAACTTACTTTGAAAGTCTTGATGTTATTTTGAGAAATGAAATGTCCGATAGAGTGAAAGCTGGAGACAGTATTATTATCACGGGATGTCCAATTGTAGTTCCGGATGTCATGCAGCTAATTGGTAAACTTGCAGACTTTTAAACGTGCGGCTAAATGTTTTAGGTAACAAAGCAGAGTCGCTTCGTGATGAGCCTGGGTCACGCCGAAGAGGTGAGAGGCTCGCAAAGTATTTATACCTGACTGTTTGTGTAGATGGGATGAACTCAGAGGGAGTGACTGGCCTCAAGGTTCTGGGTGTACGGGATCTGACTTATAAGTTGACGTTCTTGGGGTCATATGTTCGGTTATCGCAAGGACGTGATGCCTTAAATGCAGGCCATGATACCTTTGAAAGCGGTGACATAGAGGAGATTGAGAGGCAGTTCAATGAAGCAGAGCTTGAGGAGATTCGACAAATGCGAAATGACAGACATTTGTATCATAAAGTTATTACCAGTGTTGCGCCCCATATTTTTGGTATATTATGAGGTAAACGCTGTATTCATTACTTGTAGGTCACGAAGACATTAAGAAGGGCGTCTTGCTACAACTTTTAGGCGGTGTTCACAAAAAGACACCGGAGGGTATCAACTTGCGTGGTGATATCAACGTCTGCATTGTCGGTGATCCTAGTACAGCTAAATCCCAATTTTTAAAGTATGGATTATGCACCTTTCTTTTTTTCTTACTCTATAGATACGTGGCATCATTTATGCCGAGAGCTATCTACACTTCAGGAAAGGCTTCCAGTGCAGCAGGTTTAACAGCGAGTGTAGTGAAAGACGAGGACACTGGTGAATTCACTATCGAAGCCGGAGCACTGATGCTCGCTGACAATGTAATAATCAGTGCTGTAACATTTCTTACTTTTTTTTCTTCAGGGTATCTGCTGTATTGATGAGTTCGATAAGATGGACATTACCGACCAAGTTGCTATTCACGAGGCCATGGAACAACAAACAATTAGTATGCAAAAGCAGGCATCCAGGCGACTTTAAACGCGAGGACATCAATTCTTGCTGCCGCAAACCCCATTCATGGCAGATATGATCGCAAACTCTCGTTAAAGGTTTGCTAAAAACTAGATAATATCTAAAAATTTGTACAGCAAAATATCGCAATGTCGCCTCCCATCATGTCAAGATTTGATTTGTTTTCGTCATTCTTGACGAATGCGATGAAGTAACCGATTGGAATATTGCTAGACATATCGTCAACTTTCATCAGTCTCAAGATTTGGGTTTGACGCCAGCTTACTCCACCAAAGAGTTGGAACGTTACTTGAAGTATGCAAGGGCTGTCAAGCCAAAGGTAAGGCATACTTATCTGTAATATCTAATGTCATTTTAGTTGACCATGGAAACTCGGGAATACCTCGTCGACCAGTACAGAAAGTTGCGCCAAAGCGACGCAACAGGAGTCAACAGGGCTGCTTATCGTATCACTGTCCGACAACTTGAAAGTATGGTTCGCCTTTCAGAAGCACTGGCCAAGTTAAGCTGTTCCCCTACCGTCGACATCCGTCACGTAAAGGAGGCCTCAAACCTTTTGGAGAAATCTATTATCCGAGTCGAGAGTGATGATTACAGTATGAGGATATGGTTGAGGATGCTCCCGCTCCGCAAGCTGAGGCAACGGATATGGATGTTGATCATGATGCAAATGGCGAAGTTGAACAGGTATTCGCTTGACATGTAAAGCTTTGCTAATTATTTAAAGCCTGTTCAGCCACTCCTCCCGCCCCGAAACTTCAGATTAAAACTCAAGAAACAATCGTATTGCTGGATGGATTCTTATGAAGTTAAAATATCACCACCATCAGCAAAGCAATGAGGTGGATGGTGCAGCCGGCATTCGTCGTAGCGAGTTGGTTACCACTTGGTTAGAGGAAAATGAGGAGAGCTTGACTGGAGAGGAGGATCACGCTTTGGAGCGCCGTAAAGTGAACGGTGTGATTGCGCGCTTGTTAAAGGTAACTTGATATTTGATATCGCGGTTCGTTTTTTTTAATGGGTATTAGGATGGTACTCTACTTAAAATAACGGACATGACGAGAGACGATGAGGCCGCCGACGATGTTGCACCACAAGATGATCCTTTTCTTGTTATTCACCCTAATATTTTGACTCATGATTGCAATCAAATAAAGTTTCCACTATCTTTGCGATCTCGCCTACACGAATATAGTCATGTATGTAACAGTAGACACGCGCGACAACTGCTGAAGTCAGAGACCCGCAAAAAAATCTATTCAAACAAGTCTCACTATCCAGATGAGCGTTCTCTGTTAGGATTGGCCAAAGTTATGCTGACTCAAACCTCACGTAAGTTTATTGTATGTTAGATTTATTATACGTCAAATTTAATCGTATGTGCTGCCACGGCGCTCGCCAACAGTTCTGCAGTCAGTAACAATGGTGCTGTTTGTGTTCGTCGCAATGCATTGATTACAAAACGCTTCTTAAGGTATTATTAGTCGCTGCAAGGATAGTTCGATTCTACTAATATGGGGTTTGAATTTGAATACGATGGTTTGGTATATTAATAAATGTTTTCCAAATATGGTGAACCTGAATATGACCATTTTCTGTTATTAAACCCAACTCCAACCACTTCAACTCAAATTGTAAGGTACTTAACATCTGAAACTCTGTCCTTATAAAAACAAACGTAGATTTATTTTGAATCTTTTTTTGCATTGAAAAACGACGTTCCGAAATAACGGTTTCCTGATTCCTGTACAGTCCTTTTCGCAGCTATAGCATCAGGATTCTCGAGCTCAAGACCTTGGACAGGCGTAAAGGCAAGCGACGAAGAAAGACCGTTTGTTGCGGAACTTGTACCGGAAAACATTCTCTTCTGGTGCTTTTGCGATACTTTGACTACAACATATGGAAAAAATTAAATCAAAAAGGTCGCATTGACCAAACTTTACCTTTCTTGTTGATATTTTCCTGCATCCGAAGTCGACCAGTCTCTTTGCCCAATAGCCCCAAACCTTTGACTGTATCACCTGCAATGACCTCTTCCTCTGCTTCTCCGAACTTCATCCGATTTTGAGCCTTCCAGGCCTCTGTAACTGCCAATCGTTCTTTCACACGTCGCATCCTATTAAAAATTAGAGACTGGATTTCATATTACAGCGAGATAAAAACCTTTTTCCACCTCGACGTTTTCGCGGCCCTTCGTCGGGTACTGGAAGCGCCTTGATGTTTTTACCTAAAAGCAAGTTACGATAAAATTCCATGAAAAAAATGTTTCCAACCTGGGGGTGGCTCCTGCATTTTTTCAAGCTTCTTTCTCACATCCTCCCTCATCGCCCTGCCAGTTGATCCATCTGAAGATTCTCTTTCTCTCAACTCGAGCCGCCAAACTACATCTAAACAGATATTAACCTTCCAACAACAAACCAAAGTCAAGTACTTTGCTGCAATCATCCTGCATGCCTTAATTCGATAATCTTTTGGAAAGTTTTGAACAAAATCCGAGTAATAAATAAATCCCGCGTGCTTCTCTTGACCCTTTGCAGCAACAAGACCTGATGCAGACTTTCCTGCTTTCCAAGACTTGAAATTGCAAGCGGGGATTTTGCTTAAACTTGTGACCACCAGCGACTCCCATCAACTTTGCGGCGGCGTGCTACTACCCAAAATCGCAGCCAGGTTGGGTGCGATAAAGTTCATTCGAGATTCAATGTATTCAAGAATCTATACACGTTAATACTCGTTCATAGCTTGCAAAGCCAACCGTTCTTTTAATATTATCCAAAGTCAAAGCGGCGTCACATGCTTCCATAACAGTGTTGAGTTCTTCGGGTGTTAATTGTCTTCCACTAGTGGTGGTAGCAGTAACTGTAACAATCATCACGGTAGCTTGTGGAAGCAATGACCTTAGGTCTACGTTCATAAGGTCCTTGTTAGTTTCAGTTTCAATTCTTTTTGACGTGTGAATACCATTTCATTGCCGATCGCCTTCACTGTGCGCGCATAGTCAAGGGCATTCGGAATAAGAGTTTCCAGTTCAGAAAACCTTGGCGAATACTTTTCCTTCAAAAACTATACGAATTTGTTAGAAAAACGCTAGAAGAGGGCTGTAATCCAGAAATAATCTACTTAAGCTTACCCTGTGAACTACCAGAATCTCGGAGTCAACATCTGCACTGTAATTTGTTGCGTTAACCAGAATCTTGTATTCTGGATCCTCCTCAACCGGACCAGTGTTTCTGCTTGCCGGTCTTGGAATATTCTTCAAATGGTTGATGGCCTGCAAGATATCAGCATATATTGAATTATATACACATGGACCTCCATCAAATCTGTTAATTGCTTTGACTTTAGGAACTTCGTCACGGATTTGAGATCATGCCACTTGTCCAGCAGCCATCATATCCTTCACGGTGAACTCCTCATTACCCTCTGCCATCTTCGTATCCTCATCGTCTTCATCGCTCTCTACCAACTCCTCTTCGCCATTGAGGTTCATCCAAGTCGTTGAGCAGGTCTTCGTCCATTCCAATGAATTGTCCTGTCCAAATCACAAAAATATATAGTAACTGCGGCTGGACGAGGTTCACGGCCTTCACCTATGTAATGAAAACACGACCCCCTCCACAAAAGAAACCAATGATATCAAATAACTTGGCCCATGCCATTTTATTAAATTACTTGTAGAAAGCGAAATCGGTGTCGGACTTTTTGACATTAGCACGGTAACCTTTCTCAAGATCTTTAGGCAGGATAACGTAGCGGTTTGCCTGGAATACATTAGGAAAAAAATGCAATTAAATTATCTTACCCTCACTGCGTACATGCCGGCTTGCTGACAAATAGAGGCGATTTCAGCACCGCTAAGTTTGTCTGCCCGAGAAACAACTGGCAGGTTGTAAAAATAGTAATTAGAGGACAGACATTCCAATGAAACAATGAAACAATATGACAAAACGACCGAAAAAAAATATGCGTAATAAAACATACAGTCTTCCAAATCCACTTCCTCAGATAAGTTCATCTTGGAAGTAATCGTAGTGAAAATCAAACGCTTCTGTCGACGATCCGGAGTAGGGAATTCAATCTTACGGTCCAATCTTCCGGGACGAAGAAGAGCGGGGTCAAGGGTGTCGGCTCGGTTGGTTGCCATGATAACCTTCATTGTAAGAAGGGCACAAAATACTAAAGCAATACCTTGACGTTAGATGTTTGATCAAAGCCATCCATCTGGTTAAGCAACTCCAGAAGAATACGCTGAACTTCCCTGTCAGCACCGGTTTGAGCGTCAAAACGCTTTGTTGCAATAGCGTCGATTTCATCAATAAAAATAATTGAGGGCGAGTTTTCGCGAGCGAGACGGAAAACGTCGCGAACCATTCGAGGGCCTTCTCCAAGATACTTTTGAACGAACTCAGATCCAACAACACGAATGAACGAAGCGGTGGTGTGGTGGGCAACAGCCTTTACAAGCATAGTCTTTCCAGTTCCAGGCGGGCCATAAAGAAGCACACCACGGGGAGGATCAATACCAATTTGTCTGTATAGGTCAAAGTGTGTCAAGGGGAGTTCCACAGCCTCACGAATCTCCTGCTTCTGAATATCGAGACCTCCAATGTCTTGGTAAGACACATCGGGCTTCTCATTGTCTCCAAGCATAGAGATACTGCTGTCAGCCTCCGGAGGCAGAACATCGACGAGAGCGTTAGAATGACGGTGCAAGGCGACTGTGGAACTCGGCTTTAAGAGTTCGCGGTCGATGGTACTCAAAATGCGGACCACATAGTTTGAGCCAGTGGTTGAGCCAACAATTCCGGTATGTTGATCAATGGGCTCCAAGAATTGCCCAATAACCAGCGGCACAGACTGAATCCTCTTTACTTCTTCCTGAGCACGAATCAACTCGCGCTTCAAGTTCTTCTGCTCATCCTTGATGTACTCCTCCTGCAGAGCAAGAAACTCCAAATGCCCTTGAAGTTTCTTCAACCTTGTGTACAAATCCTTCTCAGAAGAGTCCAACCCAACCTCAGCCTTGAGTGGAGCAGCTACTTGTTCTTGCTGGTGAAGGATTGAGTAAGAAATCGCGCGTTGCAGCCTCGTTCTGCCCTGTGAAGTCGCTCACCTTCAATCCCAACTCTTCCATTTCCGCCAATTGAGTGTTGTTGTACAAAATTCTTCTTGAGGGCCACGCAATATGTCCCAGCTTGACAAGCTCCTTATTAGGTGCGCATTCGAAATTAATTATTCAAGAGTCGTCTGGATGAGCTGGCTAACCAACGACGGACTGCAGGGGTGTGCGATCATTCGATCCACAAACAGTTGCAGTGATCGAATTTTATACTCCATTGACTCTGATTGTTGGCCACAACGGAGCAGGAAAGACTGTAATTCTACTTCTTATTGCTGTTTTTTAAAAATAACAAACGGCGATGCTAAAGATTGTCCATCATGTAGACCATTATCGAGTGCCTCAAGTACGCTACAACTGGAGACCTGCCGCCAAACAGCAAGAACGGGGCATTTATCCATGACCCAAAGGTGTCCGAACACTCTAGACTCGGTGTAACACTCTTTTAGTTGGCAAATGAAACCGAGGTTAAGGCACAGATCAAGCTCGCGTTTTCAAATGTGAACAGAAAGGATATGGTCTGCACGCGTTCGATCAGCTTGACAAAGAAGAAAAACGCCTACACGCAAAAAACTTTGGAAAGTCTTTTGTCGACAAAAAATGAAAAGGGCGAAGTAAGAGCTTATATATAAATAAGGATAACATATCTTTGATAGTCTGTCAGTATTAGCAGCAAATGTGCTGAGCTTGATCTGGCGATGCCAGAACAGCTTGGTGTGTCGAAAGCAATACTTGAGAATGTTATCTTTTGTCATCAGGAAGAATCCTTTTGGTAGGTTTGCATTTGTTGTTGTTGCTTGACATTATTAGGCCTCTTTCAGAATCAGGCGTTTTAAAAAAAAAAGTTCGATGAAATTTTTGCTGCTACTCGGTAAGTTTTCTACTACGTAACTGGAATTATTTTAATGTGATGGTGTAGGTATTCGAAAGCTCTTGAGAATGTGAAGACCTTGCGAAAAAACCAAGCCGTTCAAATTAAGCTTCATTCCAATGATCTTCAGCATATGAAATTTAATAGAGAAAAGGCTTCAGAGGTAATGTTCACCAGATATATAGGTTATAATGGTTTAGATTGGCCAAAGTATAACAGATATTGAAAAAAGGATTGAAGATGCTCATCGGCGTCGAAATCAGATTGAGAACGTAGAAATATCTCAAGTTTCTGCCGAAATTCGAAGTCTGGAGGTTGAGATGCAGGAATTACAAAAGTTGAAGGATAACCTTTCTCGGCTGGATATCGAAAGAAATAACATTGAAAAAAATATTCGGGAATTTCAAGACATAAAAGTTCTTTCTGGTGAGATTTCCCATAAATCGTCTTGACTTAGTTGTAGAAAACACAAATGAACTTTACTCAATCTTGGAAAATTACAACGACTCATTCCAACGCATTGCTCGAGAATCAAAGTCGCTGGAAGACCAGATACCATTTCTTGAGGGAGACTTGAAGCGGAAGGAAAATAATCTTCTGGATGTCCTCCGTGACAAGGGAAAGTTCGAAGCTGAAAAGCAGGTTTTTATTGCATATCTAAAAAAATTCTTACACTGACAGACAATTGAAAGAAAAAAGAGGGATAAACAGTCGCTGCTGTCAGATATAAAAGCCTTTTTTAATCTATATGATATATCTCATCTGGACGATCGGAATCCGGAATCTGCTGCCCAAAATTAAAAGTTTTTGTTGGAGAATATTCCCAACTATAACGACTACCAGGGTTAGTGTAGGCATGTAATTGTTAACATATATATCATTTGCTTAGGAGAACTTTGATCTTGAAGAGGCTGAGCTCTTATCAAAAGAACAAGATTTGCGATTGGCAATTGACTCGGCTAAGAACATGAAATCTCTCATGCTATCGCAGATAGTAAGTGCTTTTATTTATTGCGTGTTAACACTTTCAAGTCTGAAAAGCAAAAAAGACTTAGAGAGATGACCAATCGTCGCAATTTGCTCTCTGCCGTGGATAATGATGCTGGGAGAATGAGACAGAATGTTATGGAAGAAGTAAAAACCATGTCTACTACAGTGTCACTGAAAACCTCAGGAAGAGAAACTAAACAGTCTTCGGCGTAGTCTGGAAGAATCCGATATACCAAGCCTCTTATCAATTATTGACGATCAGCTGCATAAGTGGGAGAGCAAGCGCAAAGCGGCGTCGGAGAATTTGAAGTTTATCAATCTTCAATCTGAAGTTAGAATGAACATCAACTTGAAAAAAAATGGAAGTGGGAAAGTCCAAACACTAGGATTACAAGAGATGTCAGTGGCAATAATATCTCTTCTTTGTTAAGGTTTTTTTTTTTTAGTTTGGAGGCTGTTAGGGTAGATTTGTCAACGCTAACTGGAAGGTTTATTTCCGAGTACGATATTGAAAAGGTAGTGACTATTTGCTACTATTTTGTGACTTTTTTCCTAGGAACTCAAGGATTCTTTAAGGTGACAAATCAAATCTTGTAAAAAAATACTTAAGTAGCAGGTCAAACGGAGATCAACGTGCTGCTCTTGAGAGGCAGTGGGAGTTTTTAAAAAATGACATATCTATTTTAAGAAGTAAGCTAGATGGGCTACAGAAATCGGAGGAAGAAAAGGAGAGGGATTTAAAAAGTATTGCTTGTGCTGACATTCAAAAACTAATTAGTGTTTTTTTTAGAAAAACGCGCTATGATTCAAAAAGTTTGCAAAGAAGAAGATTATCTTCGTCTTTCCGGACGAGATAGAAAAGGCGTATGAGGAGGAATCAAGGTATGAATGTGGTTCGATCCCTTCGCTTTACTCTATCACCTCGTTCAGTTCTGAAAAAACTTTCACAAATGCGGCCAATATCTTTAAAAAATATATTCAAATTTATGAAAGGGTGAAGCATTGTCCACTTTGCCTTCGCGGATTTTCCATCAGACGCTGAGGCTCAGGCATTTCTTGAAAAGGTTTTTCGCATTAATAGTTATGTTGAATATTAACAGAATAAGCTTCAAACAAATTTTAGCGAAAATTCCGAATGAGGAGGAGCAACTGGCGTTAGTGCAGCAGAAAGCAAAGTCGAGGAAGACATTTCAAGATCTTCAACCTGTCTGGAACGATGTAAGGAGAATCGCGGATACCGAGTTACCTTCAATTTTACGAGAGAAAAAAAACTGTATCCGCAAAACTAGAAGAACTTCGACGAAAATTGCCAGAGGTAAAGTATTCGATAATAGAAGTCTTTAGCTCAACACTATCTAAGGCAGAAAAGAACCTCGATGAGAAACGAAGCAAAGCCGAAGGTCTTGAAAAATGTCGTCGGAGCTATGAAGAATCACAGCAGCTGAAATCGGAAGCTGAAATTCTTCAGCTTCAGATCGGCTCTTTAGAGGCAGAACTGATGGGGCAAGGGAGTACTAAGAGTTCAATGGAACTACAGGAGGAGCTCGATACGTCTCTGCATAAATGGTAATGATGAAGCAATCTAATCTAATATCTCTAGCAACCAGCTGTCCAAAGAAAAAGAAGATCAAGCTTCTGTCTTGCGACAAAAACAAGATGCTATCAAAGACAAAGACAGCCTCGTTAAAGATTTGAAAAGCAAGCTGCAATCTTTAGAGGTTGAACTTAAGGAACGATCTCGCTTGGATTCTGAATTAAGGGACCTTAAAAACGGATATTGAGAAGTGCATAATGAGTTGGAGGTACTTTAATTTGCTCGTACGATATGCTTAAATAGATAGTCCAAGGAAAGCGGCAGAGGCCATAAGGAGCCGGAACTGAAATCCGTTCGAGATTCTCTTCAAAGTTTGCGTGAAAAGAAATCACGACATGAACGAGAGAGTAATGTGAAGATGCAGAAAGCTCAGCAATTTTTGTCAACTTACAGGAACATTGAGACGGATATATTGCGGTAATTGATCTTGGTAACTTCATAATTAATATATGAACTAGATCTTCAGCGTCAAATCCGGAAAGCGCTTTGAACGAGTGCGAACGCAATATCGAAATGTGTCGAAAGGAAATGGACAGCATCAAGCAGGAAATTAGCAGGCTCAAAGACAAAGTGTCAACCATCAATCAAGACCACGCCGAAATATCTCTGATGCTTCGAAACGTTCAAGACAACATTAAGCTGAGGCAATTGCAAAAGGACCTTGTTTCGAAGGGTGAACAAATCGACCGATTGCGGCGTGATATTGCTGTATATAACGGCCAAGCGTCGGAAAGGAAGCTTAAGACCTTGACGGGGAAGTATGAGGTTTTGTGTAATGAAGTAGTATTCTCTCTATCGACCCTTTATAATAGTTTCATAGCTTGCGGCACTGTCGGGCGAAGTTAAACAGATGGAGTTACAATTAAGCCGCTTTCGAAGTGAGTTGGATAAGGATTATAAGGATGTCTTCACGCGGTATATTGAGCAAGCAGTTCAGGTTAAGGTATTAAGTATTGGTATAAACCATAGCTGATCGAAAAAGGCGGAAACCCTGGCAAACGAGGACTTAGATAAATACTCGAAAGCTCTTGAAAAGTATTTATTCCATCCGTAACTTGTATTAAAATATTACAGCGCTATTATGAAGTATCACTCTATGAAGATGGAGGAGATCAACAAAATTATAAGGGAGTTATGGGTTAATACGTACAAAGGAAACGGTGCATATAATAACATGTTTATGAAGGCTAAACTGTATAGACATTGAAACTATTGAAATTCGCTCAGATAACGAGAATGTGAAAGGGAATCGGACGTATAATTATAGGGTGTGTTTTGAAATATTCCTCGTTTCATAACAGAGCTAAAGGTGGTCATGATAAAAGAACAGACTGAGCTTGACATGCGAGGAAGATGTAGTGCGGGACAGAAGGTGTTGGCAGCATTGATCATTAGACTCGCATTGGCAGAAACGTTTTGTTTAAATTGTGGAATTTTGGCTTTGGACGAGCCCACCACAAATCTTGATACGGTGAGTCTTACATAGCTTTTCAGTTATATTTCAGTTTGTTCTTATTGTTATTATTTTATATAAAACCCTTAAAATACAGGAAAATTCGGAAAGTTTAGCCGAGTCACTCGCAAGGTCGGTTCAGATCAAATCTATTTTGCTTAATATTTGTAGCATTATCAAAATTCGGCGTTTACAAAAGAATTTCCAGCTTATCGTGATTACGCACGACGAGGAATTTATGCGACTTTTAGGCAAATCCGAATTCGCGGATTACTACTGGCGTATTTCCAAAGATTTCAATATGCACAGTATCGTTGAAAAGCAGAAAATTTCTGAGTAAACTTTCCCCTTTTCTTTTCCTTATGATCAATTCTTGTCATTCCTTCCACTCGCTTCTCCCTGCTATGTCATACTCGATCGGCACATCGGACAAACTGTTTCTTGCTTACAAAAAACTGAATTGTAAATAAAGCTTTTGCGTTTTGTGGCTTACTAGATAGGCAGACTGAGCATACAAAACCGACGTCAATGATATTTCTATGGCAAAAACATGTTGATCTGTAGTCCACTTGCTGATCACTAGGAGAATAAAAGAGAGGACGGACCGACGGTTCTGGCAGAAAGGAATGCTGGAAGGTATAAGCATTACGATTTGCTAAAATGAAGCCAAACCAAAGGTACGTGATCAAATTTCTAGGTTCTTTCACCTCTAAAAATGTGCCGCCCGTGATGTGGGCGGCTTGGGGAAGGAAAACCGACGGCTTTCCATAGACTTTGCAAACGTCAACTTTGATATTCTACAAAACGTTAAAACTGATAAATACAAATATCTTGTCACATATTTCTGCGCAGCAAAGATGCAATTCATCATTGGTATATATTGAGTTGAACCATCGCTTGAAACCGACATTAGAAGCACACGAGATTCAAGATTTGAAGCCCCCTCGGTTGACTTTCGTAATCTGTTAATATCTACAAAGTAAGTTTAAAACCGTAAAAAAGCGACTACATGAGAGGGCTTGAGATATAGCGCCAGCAACTAGCGAGAATCTGTAGTAATACATTAGCTTGTTTCCGAATAACCTTTTGGAAAAAGTAAAACCAAAAAATTCCAAACCATTAACACTGTCTGATAATTCGAAATCCAGAGACTTTAAATGATCCATAATAACGTCGTCCACCTCTCTGAATTGTTTATATATATTCCCACTTTTTTTTGTTGGCTTGTCTCCTCTAGGTGTGCCCGTGGAAACGCAACCACCATCTGTGGAATATATCATCTCACTATAAAATCACTTAGAATAAATGCGCATGCATCAGGTGAAACCTCTTATCAAAGGAACATAGTATAACAGCGAGTTTATTCTCAAAGTGTAAGCTCAAGTAGGCGTTGATCATCATAATGACGTGCTCCATTACTTGAATAAAGCTTGCTGGTTGTTTTCTGGTCCTTCGCTGCTTGGGCCCATACAAAAGGATTAACGTCCAGAATGACAACCAACGCATTCGTGTGGTTATCGTCGTCTTAGAGAGTCTTCATTAGAGGTTTGACCATGTTGTCTGCTCATCTCACCCATGACAATTTTTGAAGATGTTTTCTGCCTTCGTTGGGACGCAATTCACTCTCGACAGGACGGTATGGCATCTATGGCTCATGGGGCTGAGTGGTAAGTTTACTGGATCATTTTATCCTCCATTAAAACACCTACTGAACTTTGATGCAGTGGAAGCAGCATCGCAGTTTATTCGAAAAAAGAATAGGGCCCTCCCCGACGAAGCCTCTGCTAAGATCTTTGTTCTATCACAGGTATTAATCCCGTTCATTCTTAAAATTGACCGAATTTGCCAACAGTTCCGCAACTTTGAAATGCTTGAATCCTTTTTACACCGTCCGCGATCGCTTTTGACACAACTCATATTCCCATTGTCGCCCGAAACTGTACAATACCTTGTCGACACATATTACAGCTTTGAGCCCAAAGTTTTGCGAGAAGTTCTCGGGAAGAAGCTCTCATCTCGCGCAAGAAAGGAACTGGACGATGCACATGAAAAGAGTCGAGTGCCGATGCAAGGATGTCGACGAATGTTTGATAACTTAAGAAGATTAATGAAGCGAGTTGAAGACGCCGAAGGTGACATGCAAAAAATCATACAATCGGACTTTTTGATACAAAAAGAACTTGCGAGGTTTCATAGCATATAATTCGTTTTTACTAATCTGGCCTATAGCAAATATTCTCATGTTATCTTCATCAATATTCATCGACTGGATTGCTCAAAAAAAAAGCTTGCAAATATGAGCTTTGACGACTTTGAACAAGGTCAGTTCAAGTTTTGATCAAGATGTGGATTAACGCGCATTAACAGTCGGATCACTTCTAATGCAATATTGCACATCACAAACAACCGCGGCCGTTCCGGATATGGACGTCGCCTTAGCGCAGGACGCCAGGGATTTAAAAGCCGTTATGTTCAACCGCAAGGAAGTTTTGGAAGAATACCGCCTTATTATTCAGACCAGACTGCAAGCGAGCGAACGAGCCAATATTTTCGAAAAATGTGGCGTCAGTTCTTTTAAAGTCCTTCTCCGAAACGTTTTCTCAATTGGGTCAGGTCTTTCCTATACTAAAGAGCTCAAGGATATTTTTACATCGCTGGTCGAGAAGGTGCTTGAGCCTTGTCAGTCTTTTGGGTGGTCAGCGAGTGATGTGGAATTATTTTTCACGTTGGCGATACAGGAGTTTTCTTCATTAGAAAGCATCACTGTCGCGTATCGGAAGAAATACGCAGGCAGTTATCAGCGCATGTGCCTCTTTATTCAACGATCAATAATGCATTTACTTTAGAAACTTTCCTATTTCCTCTGTAAATCATCGACACGAACAGAAAAAAGATGAGACGGCGATAACAACGTTAAAGAGGTGCTTTATGTTTACACCACAGGCATATTGGTCGGTCGACAATCTCGACTCGCCAGAGAAGGGTAACCTTGCTCCATCTCCACCTGAGCATCAACAACTTCAATCTCGCTGAGGGTCTTAGCGCTTGAAAATTGTACTTGAATAGGGAAGAAACCAGCAACGTCCTCGCTCTCAACGGAAAACTCTAAAACGCCAGATTTGTTGGACTGGTCGATGACGGGAAGTTGCCACTCAATTACCCTCCGTTGGCGATCTACCTTGTAATGGCCCTCGACATCGCCCACAGTTGGAGGAGCGTTACCACTGCAGAATTAGATTAAGGTGGTAAAAACGTAGTCTTACGGGAAAGGAATAAGGATGGTGACTTCCCGCAATTCAATCTTGTCGGTCTGAAGATCGTACTCAATGTTCACATCACAAGAGCCACTACCAGAGGGAGAAGGCCAGCAGTTGACTAGAAATGATAATAAGCTTCAAAATTATCCAAATTGACGTACTAGCCAACGGCATAGAGCTTTCGTCCTTAGAAGCTAACCTCCACCGAAGAACGGGCACAGGTTGTTCGGCGGGGAAAACTCCAGAAGGATCCCGCAAACCGATGATGGAATTTGCAAAAAGATCCTTATCCACCTTAGGATGAGTCTACACAAACGATGTTAATGTTCAAGGCAGGGATGATCTCCTTACGTTGAATGAAATGGCATCGTTGTGAACAGGCCTCAGCTTCAGCTTAAGACCAGGCTTGGAGTCTCTCACAAGAAGCGTTAGAGTACCCTTCACTTCCATGTTCTCCAAAGCGCCATCACGGTTTACTCTTAAGCTAATCTTCTCATCAACCGTGACATGAACACTTAGACAAATGTTAATAAAGGCCTCTATCATCTAAATAGTCACCCTTCCGTACGACCTCCTTGGGCCGCAGGGGCGGCGCTCTGACCAGCCACTCTGCTAGGAGCAGTCTCAATTCCTTCCTCGGTCTTGATAGCCTCAACATAGCGTCGGTCTTTTGCTTACGTCCAAGCTGCATGCCCTTGCCTGCAGGTGCTGTCCGTGCGGCGCTTTGTCCCAGATTTAGCGAAGCCGTGATTTCTCCTAAGACTTACCTGGACGGTTGCGCCGAATAGGAGTCATAGGAAGGCTGCTGTGCGGCTGGCTCATTGTAGGTGGACTGAGACTGCTTAAAGCCCCCATAGTTTGCTCCAGAGCTGTTGCCTCCAAATCCTCCAGAGATACTTGGTACACCTCCAGAAATTCCCTTCTTTGCCATTTCCCTACGCTGCTGATCCATCATCTTAGCTTTCCGGTTCAATCGTCCTTTGCTTCCCTTTCACGGTTCTAATAGTGCAAGACCAAAATATCAGTTAAAGGTACAGGAAAAAGGTAAGGTTTCAAGTTGCCCAACCTTTTCGATCTCGGCCTGAATACGCTCCTCGTGACTCTCCATTTCGGTGATAGTCCTAATCTGCGCAAGGTTGATGCTTTCACGGTATCCCATTGCGATGATCTCGTCAAAGACATTGAGAAGCTCAAAGCTCTGCTTGCAAATATCCTTCTCATCAGTCGATCTGCAGTACTCGGAAACCACGCGCGCAAAAAGATGAAGGGTATCAATATCTTGAAGAATGTTGGACTGTTTGTTGGTGATCAAAACCATGTAGAGCTCATCCAAGGGCTGAATAGCAAGATTAGACTAAATGAAACCAGTCATCCCCGCCTTCATTCACCTGGTAGACGTAACGAACGGAGTCCGTTTCCACAAAGGTATGCTGGTCACTTGAACCAATTAGCTTCGTGAAGGAGGCTAAGAGCCCCTCGATGCGCGATCGGGGCATCTCGATAAATTGCCTGGACAGGATGGCTGTTGTTTTTCTAAGTCAGTCATCGATGCATCCATCGCTATGAAGGTCCTGACCTTTCCCTCCCTTTGTGCAGATAGATGCGGCGAGTACAACCTGTTTATCATCAGAAGGGAAAGGGACAGATTAGCAAATATCCTTGGAGCATAGAACGCAACATCATTGCTCACACACCATTGCAACGTTCTAGTGATTTTTTGATTCCCTTGCAGAAAATTTCCTTTAAACCACTTGGCAGAGCAGCTTCAAGTTGTGATTGCAGAACATGTGTGAGAATCTCATGGACCAAGTGTATTGCATGTAGAGGGTGAGCAGAGGTATCCTTGGATAGTACAGGAGGCGAGGATACATGTGGATGGAAGAGCTAAAAAAAACAAACATGAACGCTCATTCCTTTTAATGTAAATAAATGCGAGAGGTAGATCTCGTTTGGATAATGATAATGCCCAGTGCTCTCGCTTTCCCATCATCTTTTGTACATTCAGTCGAACTCAATGGTCATTGTCCAGAAAAAGCGTCAAGCCTGTACATTTTGAGGGAAAGACGTACAATTCATAGGCAGAAATGTTGCCTGAACGTGTGGTATTCTGCATAGACACGGGTCACGATGCCTCGACTCCATGCTCACCAACGCTGTAAGGATGCTCTGTCCCGGTTACTCTGCTTGATCCTGTTCGAATTGCTGCTGATTCCATTGGCAGAACAAAACTCATGGCCGTTAAGGAACTTATAAAGAAGTTTGCTACCCAAAAATCATGGATGACCCGGAACCATAAGGTATCAGACGGATGAATTTTGAATCTCGATGTCTGATATACTCTCAAATGTACTTTTAGTTTGCGATAGCTACATTTTCCTCAACAGTCTTATGGGCAAGTATCTTTGTCGTTGTTGATAATCGAATTCACGAGCTGTGCCTCTAAACCTCTCTATATACAGCATTCTGATTTCGAAAGCGATGTGGTCACCTTTGCATCGAGAGTCAACGAAGTCAGCGGAACAAATGAGAGGGTTGGATACTGGTAATTAATTCTTTTACCAAAATAGTGAAGAACTAACCGAAGCCGTTCTTGATATCACAGGGACGTTTCAACATTATTCGATGCAATGTAAGTTAATTTGGCACATGCTTGTTAAATTGGACTGGGGGTCGGGAAGAATTCTACTATTTTACTTTAAAAACGTAAGAGTTATACTTATACTTCTTTAGAATGGAACACATGCCTCCTGAGAACCCTGAACAAGCAGAGTTTTGCTTAAGAGTTATCATTATTTACTTTAGGTCCTCTGTATTGCCAACACTTCCTTCACCCGCAAAGGTAATATTACAAACTATCCTTTTTCTTTAGAGGGCATGAAATTTATCTATGTCTTTCAGATGAACGAGTTCTTCCGAAATCCAAACTTTACTCTTGAATCCGTCTTTCTGGTAAGTCGCTCATATTTATAAATTAAGCAACGAAACCAGTACAGCATTAACACCAACACGTCCACCCTTTCTCCCATAGCACGACAAACCTAGCCACGAGAACAAAGTCCAAGAAGTCTACGACCGTCTTAACGAATTAGATGACGGCAAAGGCCGGTCATTTGAAACCACTCTATTCCGTAAACTCATCAAAATCTTTACCTACCTTCTCGCTCATCCAAAAGTCCGTCGTGTTGACGACCTCACGGCTTGAAACTCTTTAAATAAAAATCTTTAAGAAAAAAACTTTTTCTGTGCTGAAAGATGGAGGACATTAAAGACTCTGGGGATGATGCGATTGTGGAGCCGTTGGACCTCGTCAAGTTGTCGTTGGATGAACGAATTTATGTCAAGATGAGGGGAGATAGAGAGTTGAGGGGACGGCTGCATGTAATTTGGATTCGAATCTTCTTTCTTTGGACATTGTACCTCATGGATTGAATACTCATTCCGGACTTTGCACCTCCTTTCCTATTGTGTAGGCTTACGACCAACACATGAACCTCGTTCTTTCGGATGTGGAGGAGATCATCACTTTGGTAAGGAAATGCTGAAATGCAACCTGAATGGCTATTTGACATGAAAGCATGTTTTGTTACATGACATGCATGAAGACGAATATTGACAATGCATTCTTGTAACATCCGTAGGTTGAAATCAACGAGCAAACATTTGAGGAATTACTTCGGGTGAGATATGAACTTTTTCGCAGTTTGTCGTTGGTTTTTCTTCATTTTTAGTTTTATATTAGCTTGTATTGACCAAATAGCCTTTATAGACGGTCAAACGGCAATATGAGATGCTCTTTGTGCGAGGCGACGGCGTGATACTTGTTTCCCCTCCATCCCGCGGATGAATCTCCTTACAACGCGAACAAACCTTTTTTCTCATCACTCAAAATATACCATCTCTCCCATGGCTTTGTATTAAATTTATTTTCCATGCGCGAATATAAATATTTAATCAAGAGTATTATCCTTAGTCACTTGATGAAAAAAGAACTTAACGACATAGACAGAAGGTTGTTATGATTTACAAAACAGCACGCTATAAAGAGACCTTTATTGGGTTTGAATCCCAAAAAAAACGAAAGAATAAAGTTGAAACACAATCCGCCAGCTTAAACAAAAGCTAACTTAAAGCTTGTCGTAGTAGTCCTCAAGCTTGGGCATCTCAACCTTGAGACCCTTCCGCTTCCTGACGGCCAACATAATTTCGTTGGTCTTGTTGCCGGCCTCGATGGGAGAGCCGTTCATGAGCTGCCAGTGGTCGAACACACACTGGGGGAAAGCCTGAAAGGGGTGAAAAAAAAAGTGAGTACAAGAACAGCGAAGTATATAAATAATCGCATGGACTAAATTTTGTATAAAAGAAAACGATGTTTACCTGACCACCAGTCGCCTGACGGAGATCGCCGGTGAAGCCGAAAGACTCCATGACAGGGAGGTAAGCGCGGACGTTGTAGAGGGGAGTTCCAGGACGCTGCTCCTCACCAATAACCATACCACGACGACGGTTAAGAACAGAGTAGATACCACCCATTGCGGTTTCGGGACACTGAATCTCGACAAGGTAGACGGGCTCCTGGATACCAGGGTTGGCGGTGAGGTAGGCGGCGTACATGACACGACGACAAGTGGGGATGATCTGACCTCCACCACGGTGGATGGCATCAGTGTGCTGTGAGCATAAAGAACAGAAGAATTAGTAACTGACGACAATACCTTAAACGTAATACGTCAAAGCAGGGATAAAAACATACCAAAACAACATCGAGGATGTTGAAACGGATGGAACGCATGTTCTCATCGGCGATAACACCATCCTTGGAAGCCCACTGGAAGGCGGCGACACAAGAGTCCTTAATTTCGTTGAGGTACTGAACTCCCTTGGTGACATCGACGAGAAGGTTAGCACCGCTGACCTCGGGTCCGAAACACCAAATCTTCCTGGCGTCAGTAACGTCCCACTCGTATTCATCGGCGAGGATACGGGCACGGGCCTTGAAATCATCCTTAGGGCTGATCTTGCCAGACTCAATGTCAGCAGCAAGCTCCTCGGGCATAGGGGTGGCCTTCATGTAGAGACGGTTGTGCTTGTTGGGGGACTTGGATAGAGCAACGATGCTAGACTCGTTCTGGACAGTCTCACGGTACTGCACGACGGGGTCACCAGTCTTAATGGGAACCTGGGCATGGTCATCCTCAAGATCCTTCAAGCAAATCTCAAGGTGGAGCTCACCGGCACCAGCAACGATGTGCTCACCAGACTCGGAGGTGTAGCAGAGAACGCAAGGGTCGGACTTGGAAAGACGCTTAAGACCCTCAACGAGCTTGGGGAGATCAGCAGCGTTCTTGACATCGACGGCGACCTGCACGACGGGGGAAACGGAGAACTTCATGACCTTAAGGTTGTGGGCTTGGTCGGAGGTGGTGATGGTTCCGGATTGAGGAGGAAAGTGTCGATACCGACAAGACCGATAATGTTACCGGCGGGACAGTCCTCAATAGCCTCAACGGTCCTACCATCATGAGGACAGTACGCTGGACGTTCTTGTTGACGAAAAGATCCTCCTTCTTTCCAAAGACGAAGTTGGGGCCCTGGATACGGACCTTCTGACCGGCACGGACGGTACCAGAGAAGACACGACCGAAAGCGTAGAAACGACCCTTGTCGGAAGTGGGCACCATCTTGGAAACGTAAAGCATAAGGGGACCCTTGGGGTCACAGTTCTTAATAGCGATAGCACACTCATCGTCGTGGGGACCTTCGTAAAGCATCTCCATACGGTAGTTCTGGGCGGTGACGGGGGAAGGCAAGTGGATGACATCATATCAAGAAGGGCCTCACCGGCGGGAGGAAGTTCCTCATAACGTCTTGAGAAGGGCCTTGCCCTCGAGGTCCTTCTCCTCAGTCTTGGAGGACAATGTGAGCTTGTCAAGGATGACGGGGATCTGGTCCTTCTTGAAGTTCATAATGGCCTCGAAGATCTTGAAGATGGGGTCAAGAACGAACATGTTGAAGGCACGCTCAAGGGGCTTGCCATCGGCATCGTTGGCCTTGGTGGTCCACTTCTTGGTGGCAGGGTTGAAGTAGTTGTCGCCCCAGAGCCTCTGCATCATCTTGTCCTTCTGGACACCGAACTTCTTAGAGTACCTAGCGGCGAACTGACGAAGAGTGAAGGCCCAGCCGTGAAGACCGGAACCGAAAGCACGGTACCCTTCTCGGGGAAGACCTGGACGTCACCGAGGGTCTTGTCAAGGTAGGTAGAGATAATGACGTTGATGTTCTCGATGGTACGGAGGAAGGTCTAGGAACCACGAAAAAAACGCGTTTAAAACTCGATGTCCGTGTAAATTTAGATTAAAGAAACTTACGGTGTAAAGAGCCTCCTTAGTAAGCTGGAGCTCAAGAAGAGCACGGTCCACCTTGTTAATGACGACAACGGGCTTAATACGCTCACCAAGAGCCTGACGAAGCACGGTCTCGGTTTGCACACAGACACCGTCGATAGTGTCGACGACGACAAGAGCACCATCGGTAACACGGAGAGCAGCAGTAACCTCAGATGAGAAGTCAACGTGACCGGGAGAGTCGATCAAGTTGATCAAGAAACCGTTTCCTAAAAGACGTTGTCAGCACACTCAAAATATAGCATAGGGCAAAAACAGAGAAAGGAACACCGGCAAAACAACAATATTACGTCAGACTTCTGTTGAACGTCACTTAGGTCCTCCTCAGGAAGTTCGAAGTACATGGAGATTGCAGTGGACTTGATGGTAATACCACGCTCCTGCTCATCGGGACGAGTGTCCATAAAACGAGCATCACCAGCCCTTGCGGCGGCAATAATACCAGCCTTCTGGACAAGGGAGTCCTGAAAATGGAAAAATGGAGTCAGTCATCTGGAAACAGCCATGTATACACTTAATCACACAACCTCAACTCACCGTAAGGGTACCTAATCACAGAGATAGCAAGACGCGTACGAGTTAAAAATATGTCGAGAAAATAGAAATAGTGCGACATTGGGCAAAACTCACTCTTTCCGTGGTCGACGTGCTATAAGCGTAATTAATTAGTGGCCACAAGATAAAAGACATGTCGAAAAAAAGATAATTCACTTACAGCAATGACGGACATGTTACGAATGTTCGTCTTCTTGTCCATGAGCTCACGGATCTATTAAAAGGCACCCGAGTTAGAATACAATAACGTGTGGTCCAGGTGATGCATTGGTAGAGCTTACTTCTGTAATTGCCGAAAATGTCCATGTGAGGGAAAACGGGTGGTAAATGATCAGCATTCAGCGACAACACTACAAATGACATGACACGGTAATGAAGATAAAAATTAAACTGAAAATGTTACGTACGATCTGCGGGGTAAATTAGTTAGCTTCAGTTTAAGTACGTCTAGGCGGTACCAACCCTATATATTCCAGATAAAGTGAAGCGTCCAGAGAAGGTGAGAAAAGAAGAAGAGCATCGAAGTCAGAGTGTGTTCGGTCTGTAAATGAAGAAGTTCCAAGTATTTGCTTACAATTGTGAAGTTGACCTAAGGGGAGAAGAAAGCAAACGTTAGTTTCGCGTTTCCGCCAATGTCAAGAAGGGGATGCTTCCTCAGTAACTGCATGTGGTTGGATCCTATTTAAAAGTCCTTTCGAAAGTGTCGAAGTTGAGGTGTCGACGTCGAGGTGCAAGAACCGTCATGAAGTCTACACCTTGCTGCCCCACCCTATTTAATACCCATCCCATCTCATCCATCCATCCATCCCATTCATCCATCAACCATCCTTTAGCGATGATGAATGATCCTGATTGATTGCTGACGTCTGATGCAGCCGCTGATGGATAGATGGATTGATGATGCCTCGTCTCCCCTCCACTTACCATCTTGGCAGTTCTCTCGTTAGAGGCTTAAAGACGGTGTGATGGGAAAGGGGGGATTTGAAAGGAAAGAGCCTCTTGGGATCGACCAAATTTTTTCACTTGACTGAAAATTGGAAAATTTCTTTGATTGGCTGAATATACTCTAGCACGGTAGCACAGGGTTTTCTTTTACATAAATAAATATTTTATGTAAAGCAAGCAAGTAATAAATACGATCGAGGTATTTATTCGATGCTATTTAAATACTAAAATAAATAAATAAATAAATAAATATTCCTGTTTAATTATCAACCCTCGTTTTCACTATAAAAGCTGGGCCACACCATCACACACTACTGCAGTTCCTGTTTTGCTGTGCATGTCGATATCATTGGCGCATTCGAAAACTCACCACTTTCATCCTCTCCTCTTCCTTGCAAGGTAGATGGGGTGACTGGCTGTGCTGTGCTGCTGTGCTGTGTTTCAATGTGTGTCAAAGGTGGTCCCTTTTCCATGAACAACAATTAAACCCAATGAGGAGACGCGCTCAGGATATTCCGCATTAAAAAAGGGGAAAAAATAACAACCAAAAGTATGAGTTTAATTAATAGCTAAATATTTATTACTACGTGATCATGCACCTTCCTTCACAACATGCTTACAACCTCGGCACATCACGGCCTATGACAGACCAAGACCCTCCACAGATGACACGAGCCCTGCGTCATCTCGTTCACGCCTCCTCTGAGCAGCAAAGTCTGAATTTTTAAGCCACATTAATATCTCCTTGCCATAAAAACAAATTAAACTGCAACACGAAAAATATCCGATATGCAATGCAAATTCAGAAACTCACCGTGGCATCGCTGATGATATTTCCTCAATATCCCCTCAAATTGTAGATAGAACTTTACAAAAACCTGAATCAGCCCCAAGCCTCAAAACACATAACAAAACTAGGCCACAATGGCCAATGCGGCAAAATTTACGTGATAAAAAAAAAAAAACAAAACAACTCTGACCTTTGTCCCTTCCTCTACATTTTGAAGGATCTCCTTGTAGAGCATAGTCGAAGTAGTCAGACGCGCCACAACAGCATTTCGCTCATTCAACTTATCATTTGCTTTCAAGCTCTCTGCAAGTCCAGAGAATATCTCCTGTTTCAAAAAACATTTAGAAACTTATCTACAAGCAGTGCATCTACAAAACTGGCTGTTATAAATGATATTGAATTCTCACCCTAATCTGTCCTTTTAAGTCATCTAGCTCATCTATGGACATTTTCAGCTCGCCGAGTCCAGCCTCAGCCTCCTTAAATTGCTCTCCGAGAAAACTAGACAGATTTGCTTTGCCTTTATCAGCTACAAACCGCAGCGCTTTGCTTTCTTCCAATATTTAGTAAAGGAACTACAAAGTATATAGAGTCAAACAAAAACGAAGGCTCACCCAGATTCTCTTGCTTGACCACATTACCAGCAGTAGCTTTAAGCATATGAATCTTCTTAAGTAGTCCATCGGCAGTGATAAGCTGCTTCTTTAATATTTGGACAAGACTTTGCGTTTTTGGAGAAGTTGGTGCCTTTGGAAGTGCTCGTGTCAACGTCTTAAATAAAAACGCGTCGCAAAGCAAAAACAGAATTAGAAACAAGTCATATCAATCGTAAAATTTAAGCAAAGTTATAAATGAAAAAAAAACCCCTTCCGTTACATATAAATACCTCTTTTGATGACAATACCGAAAGATCAGACCATATCTGATTCTTCTTTTCGGTAATTTTGGGAATCCGACTGCATCGCTGACTCAAGCTTAATCCCATAATTCCTCCCAACATCCTTGAGTGTTTTTGAAACATCCTCAAAGCTCGGTAATATTGCCGCAGCCCTTGGATTGATAAGCTTAAACTTTCCCTCCTCCGCCTCCTCAACCTCAATAAACCCTTGTGCTTCTTTTAACAAACTTTTGACGCCCTCTGAAGTCCTTCCCATCAAAATCCACTTCTCATCAAGCACTTTAGCAGGTCGTGTTGATCCAAACCCCTCTGCTTGTTTTAAAAGGAAAGGTGGAATGGTGTCGGGATTTTCAAGGCCTTCAATTGCGTGCGGGAGGTTCATAGAGACGAGGTTTTGTTGAAGCATGGATGCGACGTGGTCACTGCGTGTGAGGTACTCGTCGACTAAGGCTTGGATCTTGATACGATGTTGATGTATACTCCCAGCAATAGAGGGCGGGAGAAGGCCTTTAAAAAGCGGTTCGATGTTGGAAAGAGATGAAGATGACCATGCCGAAGATTCTGTAACAGACTTAACAATAATGGCGGACAGGATTTCCGGTAGGGTGTCAGGTTTTGGAACGAGTTCCATATCTTTGCATAATAATCATTCACAAAGGATTACTGATGTTAGTAACATAACACAAATACGAAACAACTTAAAATTAAAAGAACCGTCCTTACATATCTCATCGTTGTCCTTTTTGGCAGCTGCATAAGTCTCCCCAAACAACTCGAAAAGTTTCTTCACCTCCGCCCCAACCTCCTCTGTCACATTTTTAAACTCCCTCGATTCCATCGCCTTCTTCACATGCTCCGTCCCCTGCGCTAACCACGCCAACTGCTCCCCATACCGGCACTCCTCTCCAGCCTCTACCCCTCTCCTAAAAGCCGCTGCAGCAAAAAACTGTCTCGCTTTTAAAAACATCTCTGCAATCCACGCAGCAGGCAGAAGTCCTGACATCCCTGACGCAATGCAAGCCTTCTCGTATAACTCTCCAACTCCTCTTGCAAGTCTCGCTACAGTCGCGTGCTTCATGCCGTCGGATATGGCTTTCAACCAAAAACACTCTTGTGCTTGAGCGAGCATAAGGGAGGAGAGAGCGTCGAGCGTGCCTTTGTTGAAATCAGGGAGAGCATTGAGACGGAGGGGTCGACCGTGTCGCTAAGGACTGTGAAACATCCTGAAGCGTTTTGGTAGTATGAACAGGCTCGTTTTAAACCTTCAACGGACGTCCGGGTTGTAATGCGGCCAGTTGGCATAGAACAGCGCCAAGGTTAAAAGAATCGACGCTTGTTCGAAGCCGAGGTTGTAGCTGGAGGTGGCGGCGGGAGGTTCGTCGGTGGATGTTGATGCAGAAGTAGATGGGGTCGGTAAGGAATCCGTCCATGTGAAGCAAATCCGGACATTACGTTCATCGATTGGGAAACGGAGAGAGAGTTGTTCCAGCTGGAAACGGTATTCGAGAAGACTGGATATCAAATACTCTGTGGGTTCCTGCTGAGCGCATCTCTGGCGGAGTGCATCAAGATGGACAAAGTCGTCGGAAAAGCGATCGGGTTTTCAGAGAGATGAGACTTTATATAGGTCTTAAGGGAGTACACCAGCGCCGTTGAGATGTTCTCTGTCCTTCGTGGGGTCACCTCTAGCATGATGGCTGTTCGGACTTTGATGCGACAAATTCTATTCAGTCTTGATGCTTAAAAATGTCGATAAGGGAAAGCGGCCAAATAAAAAAAGGACAACTGCAGAATGAAGACGATGAAAGATGGAGAATTCCAAGCAAGATAAAGACTTTTCACACGCTACCAACGTTCATAGAATTGCGGCATCGGATGTCGCGTCCATATCAGAAAAAATAGAGCTGCACATAGGGTTGCAATTACATCAAAACACATGTAGTAGGATCGTGATTATCGCAGCAAGAGGGTACAAGGTCGCGGAGTTTAATGAGATATTTTTACCTGCTTCGTGGTAGAATACGTCTAGTTACGATTGTGATTTGCGTGAGGTTAGAAAACGCGCGGTTGTTAATAATTGGTGGTGGAGAAATAGTCAAAGAAGTCGCTGCGCCTGTGGTCTGTATGGGGTTGAGGGAATTTGAGTCGTCACCTTAGTGTATTAGAGAGGAATTGCCAAAGGCGATTACATTGGTAACCGTTGAAGCAGTAGGTGAAGACGTCGTGGCCACAAATTAAAAAGGTGTTGTCGTTTATAAAGGATAAAGGTTTTTTAGAAATGGTTGACGTGATCGATGTGAGCGTCAAGACTTTATAAATCGGTGTAGTGACGATCTGGCGAATACAACTCGACGATTAATTTGGAGTCACAGACCGTCACTGTCTCAGTTGTTTTAGTTACGTAAATATTAGTGCGCTTCAATTAAACGGGCCCACCCCACATCTCACATATTGACTGACTCGGTTGAGTAGGATCACGAGGAATGCATTGATTCAAGCAGAACTTGTCCCATATGGATTGCGTGGAGTCGCGTAAAATACAGCTCTATAAATCAAAGCTATGCATATATTCCTTTAGTTTTATATCATTACTCAGATTTATCCCGTACAAGGCTTATGATTATCTCGCAGCCCTCAATCCTAAAGTTTTATCGCAACACAGTTGGACGGCTCACCATGCTTCATATGGCCAATGTAGACGGAACGCCATAAGCCAGCAGTGCCGGCGTGCCGGCGTATCCTAGTGTGCGGTCGACGCATCACTTTTGAGGGATTGCATGGAATTCGACGAGGTGAAAAAAGGTAGACATAAAGAGTCTGAGATATTGTTGATGGCAACGTAAACTAACCATGACAAAAATGAAGTGGGGATCGATGTGACTATAATATAGGATGGCAGCAATTGGGATGTGAACGATTGAGGTTTCTGAAGACGATTTTGAAAGCGAAAAGATAGAGTCTTTTGAAGAAAAGGGAATTATTTGAGATAAATTGGTTTTCGTATACTCTCATGTTGCCAGGGAGAGTTCCAAAGGTGTCGAAGTACGAAAAGCTGGTGTGGATAACAGCACTCACGCATGATTGTACTGTCGCTTTTATATTTGTGGATCTTGAGCTTCTGCCATCACCACTCCTGAAAACCCATAGTTATAGTTATTTTATTTTGTATTTGGATATTCCATCCCGTCGCGTGCAGGTAATGCGTCAATCGTTAATTTCTCATCAAATTCAACAAATTTGTGCCATGCTGGCTGCTGACGCCCGGAAAAGTCTCATTAAATTTGATATCTATAGTAATGTGCTTACAAAAGCTAAAATAGAAGTTTCCGTACGTGCAAAGTGGTCTGCAGGCTTAAAGGATAGTGGCCTTTGTTTAAGCAAAAAAATCAAAATATTACTTGAGATTAGGCAATAGTCACTGCCATAATCTCTGGGTGAACAAAATAGGGTGGATAAACCATACGGGAACTTCGATTACCATACACGCATTGTTATGTTTGACATTCTAACAAAAAAGGTGTTGCGATGCCAAGAATCACATATATATTCAGCTATGAGATGGCCATTCAGGCACAGATCGACACAAGAAAAAGGTAAACCCAAAATGATCAAGCTTTCACACTAAGAGCGTCAACTCCAGGGAGAACCTTGCCCTCAAGGAGTTCCAAGCTTGCACCTCCACCGGTGCTAACGTGAGAAAAGTCGGCTTCCCTCTTGGCGTTCGCAACCGCAGTGGCGGTGTCTCCTCCACCAATGATAGAGATAGCGCCTATAAGAGTGTGTCAGCTTAAATACAAAAGCCACAAAAGAAGCTGACAAAAACAAGATCACGAAAAGAGGGCAGCGCCTCAAAAGTGTAAGCAGTCATACCGTTTTTAGTGGCCTTAGCAGCAGCCTCAAGGAGCGAGGTGGTTCCACCCGCAAACTTGGGGAACTCAAAAACACCAGCGGGACTAGATTAAGAGGAAGGAATATTAGAAGCTCTCCACAATGCAATCCCTTTTCACTACATACCCGTTCCAAAGAATGGTCTTGGCAGAGAGCACGGCCTGCCTAAACTCCTCGTTCGACTTCTCACCACAGTCAAGACCCATCCATCCGTCGGGAATACCAGTCTCGTTGGTAGCGTAGCCAGTCTAAAGCGAACAATCAGCACCAATTTTTTTGACTCTTTACCAATTATCGAAAGCATGAAAATTAAGAGTTTACTCACGTTTGCATTTGCATCGAACTTATCGGCTAATAATAAGGCATGCTTAGAATCGAGAAGCACAATTAAATAGAGTCAATAACTTACCGGTCACGAAGTCGCTAGGAAGGTAGATCTTGACACCCTTCTCCTTAGCCTTCTCGAGAAGGGCACCTGCAATCTTAGCACCCTCAGTATCAAAGAGGGAGCCACCAATTTTGACACCATGGACGGCCTTCAAGAAGGTAAAGGCCATACCACCACAAATGATGGCACCGTTGACTTTGTCAAGAAGGTTCTCAATGAGCTGAATCTTGTCGCTGACTTTGGCACTGCAAAAAGAAGGCATGTTAATACAGTCTCCATAGAAAGTGTCGCGATTGACGTACCCTCCGAGAATGGCAAGGAAGGGGCGCTCAGGGTTCTCGAGGGCCTTAGCAAAAAAGTCGAGCTCCTTCTTGACAAGGAAACCAGCAGCCCGGATGGGAAGGTTCACACCAACCATAGAGCTAAATATCGACATCTGTTAGGACATTGCAAGACTAGCATCCTCGTTCACCTGTGAGCACGATGAGCAGTTCCGAAAGCATCATTGACATAGATGTCACCGAGCTTTGACAGGGAAGCCCTGAACTTATCAACGTCCTCCTTAGAAGCCTTGGTCTGTTTTAATGTAAGTCACCAGCTCATATAATGAATAGAATGTCTACCTTGTTTCCCTCCTTGTCCTTGACAGAGCCCTCTTCCTCAATGTGGAAACGTAGGTTCTCAAGCAAAATCACCTCGCCTTTTGGATGCGGCAGTGTCAGAGTGCATTGTAAAATCGTAGCAAAGTGTACACTCACCATCTTTGGGGCTGGCGCAGTACTCCTCAACCTTCTCGCCTACACAGTCTTCAAGGAAGGTGACGGGGCGGCTGAGGAGCTTGGTGAGCTCCTCAGCAATAGGCTTGAGGGTGTACTTGGCGTTAACCTTACCGTCGGGACGGCCCAGATGACTCATGAGAACAACGCTGCGAGCACCTGTAATGATCGTAAAAAAGCGGTGAACCATCAGCCTTTACAATTCAATGATCTCGCGCAAACGTGCCACTTATGCACGATAAATGCAACTGGGAAGATCAAGACAACGGTTCCTTACCGTGCTTGAGAGCATATTCGATGGTGGGGAGAGCCGCAACAATACGAGCATTGTTGGAGATGACACCAGGTCCTCCGAAAGGCACATTGAAGTCAACCCTTTGTCAGATTACAAAAAGGTTAAAAAAGTGCATGCACGATGAAAGGGTTGATGCGCGCATGCAACGCAAGACCAAACGACGTGAGTGATTGATGGTTGGGCATACCTGATAAGGACCCTTTTGCCGTTCACTTCGACATCAGAGATGCTCAACTTGCTGGACAACGACATGTGTTTGATGTGGGATGAATGGGCTGAAAGAGATGGAACTTTTTCATTTTCATTATCGATGGAAGACAAGCATTATTGCTGTGTCATTTCAACCCATAAACTTTATGTTTCTACCGACACTTTGAGTGGACATAGGTGCAATGGGTGCAGAAAGGCAGGAAAAACACGCTCACAGCTCAGTGTGATCAGGCGTAGTCTCTGCCTCAGCCTCTGCATTCTCTCCCTCTCCCTCTCCCTCTGATTTCTTTTCAGCCTCTCCCTTGCTCTCTCCCTCATCAGCTAATGCCTCCTCAGACTCGGAGCTTGGTGTTTCAGTAGGCTGAGTGTCACTAGTCGCGGTAGTCTTCTTAGACGAAGACGATGCGCTAGCCTTCTTGCTAGTCTTGATAAATCTAGCTTGCTTAGATATCAACCTCCCAAATTCCTTGTCAACAAGTGTCCTCTTAAAATCTAAGTCCTTGACGCGCAAAACAGGGTCAACATCCTTAGTGAGCTTGGCTTGGGCAGCCTCCTTTTCCGCGAGCCACTCCTCAACCTCAGCCACGAGCTTTTGTCCAGGCTCGAGCTCAGTAAGAAGAGGAGACGTTGCGTCCTCCGTCATGTTAATATACGCTGAGATAAGGTGAGACGTAGCGTTCAACGCAGTTTTAAGGGAGGCGATCGAGTCAGGACGTTTGTACTCCTCTAGTTGCCTGTCTTTTATAGGAGTGTGGAGAGCCTTGAGGCCACGAAGCTTTTCGCGCAAAGCGCTCGTCTCAGCGTCATCAGCGTTTTCATTCAACCATTCATGTGCCTCGTCCCCAGCTATCTTTAGCTTCGACCATTCGTCTGGCTTGCCGTAAGCCTGAGCCTCCTCATTTTCTGCAAAGTCAGCGACGCTGTAAATAAAAGCCTCAAGGGTGTTGCGGGCCTCCTCACGCACCCGGCGCAAGCTGTCCTCAACGTCCATTTGAGATATTCTACATGTATGAGTTTTAGTTAACATACTTTCCGTATGGTAATAACTGTTACTGACCTCTGGAGAGCAGCCATCTTGAATTCCGAGGACAGCGGTTTAACACCAGTATAAGTGACGTTGAAAGTGAGCTTCACGGTCTCAGTGGTAATCTTCTTGCCAGCAGGCTCCGTACTATTCTTAGTCGAGTTGGTTCCCTGTAGAAACTGTAAGTACTGTGAAGTAGAACGTGAATATAAGGTGAAGTAACAAACCTTGTCGTCCGTAGTTTGGTTGTTGCCCACATTCTCTCCCTCCTTGCAACAGAGTTAGATTATTGAAAAGATTAATATAAACAAAATCAAGTACCGGGGTGTCATCGTCCTTCTTTTTTCCAGCGCCGAAGAATGACATAACAGTGTCTAAGACGCCAAATTAGCAAGTGGCTCTAATTTCAAGTACCACAAACCTTTCAGAGAGGGGTTGTGCTCAAGCTCAAACGTGGCAAAGGCTTCATTGACAGACACAACTCCACCTTCAGTCAACTCAATCAAAGCCTTAACCTTAGGCTCCCCGACTGTGCTCTCTTTGTGCTTCTCAAATCCAGCGCTAAGACCCTTTACTGAAGCAGAAAGGAATGGAGCCGCATCGGAGCTGGTGTAAACAAAAAGAAAAGTAAAGTCAACGATGTTTATGCTGCATCGTAAACTAACCCAATTCGAAGGTCAAATTCAAAGTCCGAAATCCTTTTAAAGTTCATCAACTTCTTAGCACCCGTCGCTGAACCCTCTGAGAAAAGAGACGTTTTCAAAATACGCGCGTTCTTGGTTCCAGCTTTCAAAAATTTCTTCAACACACAAGGACTTGAAATATTAACCAAAATACATACCTGTAGTTTGAGTCTCATACCAGACTTCAATAGCCTCCTCGGTAATGTCCTTCACGCGAATCTCACGAACTTTAAATTGGTTGCTGACTCCAGCGGAACGGAAACCCGCACCCATAACAGCAGCCTCATCCTGATTTATGTTAACAGCGATACGGCCCCTATATGCAGAGATATTAGTTTGGATGTCTGTTACAGATGAATGAGGAGACCGAAGAAAAATACCGACTCTCCAACAATCTCCTTTAAGATACTTTGAATGGCGGGAATGCGGACATTACCACCTACAAGAATAACGGAGGTGACGTTCTCCTGTAGGAGAAATATCAGTCAAATTCTTACGAAATCATTGAATACTCACCAAAGGAAAGTTAGCCTCTTTAAGAACGCTATTAATAGAAGCTCCTGTGCGGGCAAAGAGGTCGGCGGCAAGTTCCTCAAGCTCAGCACGACTGAATTTGACCTTAAAATCCACGTCCTCATGGAGTCCCTCCACCTTAAAGGCGCGTGTCAACATACATTACACAGTCAACAAATATATCAGCCCATTCTCACCGAAGCCATGGTCTCCAAGTTGGCGCTCAAAATCTGCTTTACCCTGTTTGCCTCCTTCAGCAACTTCGTCATGGCACGCGGAGATTCGTACACGGGAACACCAACTTTCTTTCCGTGTTGCTGTGTAAACGCGTCGGCTAGCTTTTTCTGAATCAAGAGGTCAATCTGGAGGCCGCCAAGGTCCTTCTCGAAAGAGACAGCCTTAACCTCCAGCTCAACGATGGAGGTCTTTTTTTTAAATTTGTCTTTAATTTCAACGGTCTGGAACTTGACGAGGCTCGCAAAAGTGTTTCCCGCACCCGAGCCAAAAAAGATGTGGTGCTGTGGTTCAACGAAGGTGCGGGTCATCGCGTAGTTAAGGGCGGCTGAGTAGGCGTTATTATTAGCTAATGGTGCTTGCGACTGGTTTGAAAGACTCACTGGCAGTGTTGTCGTTCATGAGCGAAAGAACACGAAGACTTGCAAGCTCTGCAGCATCCAAAATAGCTTTTCTCTGCACTTGGTTGAAAAAAGGGGGGACCTGGCGACGACGCGGGATATCAGCTTGAAACTTAAAATAGAACGTGGATAACGTACAGTGATAATAGCGCCAGAAACAGCCTCTCCTCCAAATATTTCTGCCTGCTGCTTCGCGTGGGCCAGCTCCATCCCAACAAGTTCTTCCACTGTGTAAGTGATGGTGGGGGACAATCTAAAGGCACAGGTCTGTCGGTCTTCATCCGCCACCATTTCGCCGAAGAAAGTGTCGCGGTATTGTTTCGCCTCAGGAGATTCGTATTTTGACCCCAGAAGGGTCTTGAGAAAGGGAAACGTGAACTTCGGATACCTAGTGTTCTGATGTGCATCTCGTAAGTATTATTCGCGAGTTGGTGATTTATGTAACTTCCTACCAATGACACTGCATCGGATCCAAAATACCTGATCCCATCACGGATAGTGATCAAGGATGATGTTTTTCTCTTTGACTCTCTATTAAGCACAATGTCAAGGGGTACTCCAGGTTTGACGATAGACACTTTGAACCACTCGCTTCCGAAGTCAATGCCAATCACCTACAGATGGAGTCGATTAAATGAAAAATATGTAAGATTAACCCCAACAGATATGAAAAGAACAATCAGTAATGCCAGGGACGTAACAACAGCAACAACGCACGATGGGTAGGATTGAAACACATGTGTATCTGGATAGTTATAACTTACGGATGCATTGACGACTGATGGTAACCAAGCAAGTACCGCAACAACAATGGCTAGAGCGGCGATAGCCGATAATGACCGTCTTGGATGCTGCATATCTTTTCGTTCCAGAGTCCCTGTTTGGCCAAGATCGAACGGCCCCAACGACGTTGGGCTGACAAGAATTCAAGAAGTTTTGCGACGTGGAATTTTCGATTGGCGACAACTTACACATTCAAATTGTTCCAGAGTCTTCATCATCATTCAGGATGCGTCAATAGCCACGTCCATTGGGATTTCAGCCGATTTCCCTTCCCACTCCGCGCATCTGAAACGGGAATGCCTCTATGCTCACACCTGATATCACGCTCACTCTCAAGATTGTAAGCGTGACGAAAAAAAAAACTAACACTTGCATTTGACCATCAACGCTACGATTACCTACTACCATCCGACTTGTCCTGTTACCTAATTCCTGGTCTCGTACCATTTTCCGCACACACAGTCTTCCCTTTCTTTTCCATCTTATCTGCTCTGTGGCGATGTTCACATTTCGTTTATACGACAAATAAAGAACGATAGAACTTCTGCCCGCTATTTTAAAGCTCACCCCTCAGACTGCTTGTATGTCATTCAAAATGGACCTTCCGACCATTGCCTTCCCCCCAATGACGCAAAAATTATAAGAAACTAAAGGACCTTCCTTGTCTTGTATATTGATATAATTAAGCTGGCCAACATTTTGGCTCACGGATTACTGACGCGATGTCTTACTTAGTTAGGAAGTGGGCTACAGATGAAAATCTGACTCGTGAACGAAGTAATTCTGGCAGTGAGTCCGAAAGGAGATGAATTCAACGTGTAAAGAAAGTTGAAAGGGTAGTTACAGAAGTCAAACACGGGATGGCAAGAGTCGGATGAGGTGACTTGCGTGAGTCTGAAGTTCCGAAGGTCATTCGGGCTGGAGTGCACCAAAGTGAAAAAGCGACACAGTGTGACTCAGACTAGTCAGATTCCATAAAACCCATTCTCTCTCTCGAACGCTTTACTCCATCCTACATAATAATGGCTGCTCCATCCATCGTTTACCAGTCTGGATTTGTAACGAGTTCGCTACCGAGGCTCTCATCGATGCTCTTCCGAAGGGTGAGTAAAAAACAAGATCTTGCCTGAAGACATGTGCACCAGGCTCATGCATGCTTTGACCATGTGCGCATGTAATAATTGGTTCTCTTTTTGCGTGCCATCCTTTCACTTTGCCTGCATTGCAATGTGGCTTTTTCCCATGTATTCGTTAGTTGTTCGATAGAGATTACTCCATTGACCACCAACCATCGCTTCATCACCCTTTAGGCCAGAACTCTCCTCAAAAGTGCCCTTACGGGCTCTACGCTGAGCAACTTTCCGGGACCGCCTTCACTGTTCCTCGAGGTCACAACCTGCGATCGTGGCTTTACAGAATCCGACCCACAGTTTCCCATCTTCCCTACAAAGCACTGGATAATATGTCCCCTCTTTTGTCCACCAACTTTACAACCGACGGGCCTAGCGCAAAGTTTGTGAAGACCCCCAACCAGTTGAGGTGGTCGCCATTCCCTCTCACTGATGCGGCCAACAAAACTTTTGTCGAAGGTCTTAAAACGATTGCTGGAGCTGGTGACCCCAGCTCTAGGAATGGACTTTGCATTCATGTCTACACTGCTGCCAAAGACATGGACCGTCAAGCCTTTTATAACAGTGATGGAGATTTCCTCATCGGTACGAGCTCTCGATGAAATCAATATTTCTCACCATCTTTTATTCTTGGATAGTTCCTCAGCAGGGCAAGCTCCACATTCAAACAGAGCTTGGTATCCTGCATGTAGAACCTCTCGAAATTGCGGTAATTCCTCGCGGGTGAGTATAAGCACGAGTTCTTCACCTTCGTCGTTATCAGTCATTCTGACACTCGTACAATAGAATCCGTTTTGCTGTAAAGCTCCCCGACGGACTCAGCCGTGGATACATTCTGGAAACTTTTGACCGTCACTGGGAACTTCCGGATCTCGGACCTATCGGTAAAGTGTCTTGTAAAAAAAGCAGAGCACTTACCTCCGTATCAGGTGCTAATGGTTTGGCTAACCCTCGCGACTTCCTGTACCCGACCGCCGCATACGAGGATATCGACACTGGCGCTCCCTTCACCATCATCTCAAAGTATCAGAGTAGTCTATTTGCCCTCACCCAGAATCATTCGCCATTTGATGTTGTCGCTTGGCACGGGAACTATGCTCCCTTCAAATATGATCTCAGGCTTTTCAACACCATCAACACGGTATCCTTCGATCACCCGGTATGTCTATTTTTTAAAAAAACATTTCTCAGGTCTCACTCGTCCACATTTTAGGATCCCTCCATCTTCACGGTCCTTACTGTCAAGTCTGGGAATCCTGGTGTTGCTCTTGCTGACTTTGTGATCTTCCCTCCGCGTTGGATGGTAGGAAAAACACTTTTAGGTGAGTTTCTATGTAACTCGAACGCTTTGCAGTCCTTCAATTTCGTATTAAAGGTATTTGTCCCTCAGGCCACCCTACTTTCACCGTAATTGCATGACAGAGTTCATGGGGTTGATTTCTGGTGGCTACGATGCTAAGGCGGAAGGTTTCCTCCCTGGAGGTGCCTCCTTGCACAGGTTTGATTCTCTTTCATTTGTTTATACCATCTAAAATAAGTGACTACAAAGTGCTATGTCTGCCACGGACCCGACAAGGCCACCTTTGAGAAGGCCTCGAGCGACGTTCTTGTCCCTGTCAAGCTCAGACCCGACGGTCTTGCCTTTATGTTCGAGACGTGCATGATGATGTACGTGTCTAAGTGGGCATTGGAGGACGCAAATTCTCTCCAGGCAAACTACTACAGCTGTTGGCAGGACATGCCTAAGAACTTTAATCCCAACAAGAGGGATATTTAGATATCCCCCAGGTCTCCTTGCTTTTTCTGTTCTGTAGCAGCCTCATACAAAGTCAATAAATGGAAAAGAGAATTAAAACCGCATTTTATATAGGCTTATTCTTTAATTCGTTTTTAACGTTTAGCGTGACGCCAAGTGAAGATGCAAGTAAAAAGAGAAGGAAATAAATAAAAAAAAGACTCAAGCTGAACTCTCATCATTGTTGTTGGTCGCGGTTTCCCCGGTGGCGGTTCCCTCAGCCGTAGCGGTGGGCTGCTGATACATATCCGGCTGGGCATATTGAGCATAAGCCGACCAGTCATAATATTGTGAGTAATCCCACTGCGCCTGCTGAGCATACGAGTCAGCAGCAGCGGCGGCATAATCCGTTGTCTGTGAAGCTCCGTATGAGGCCTGAGCGGATGGATAGCCGTAGGAAGAGTAAGGGTAAAAAGCGGCAATTTTCGACTGCTCATACTCCTTCTTCACTGTTCCCACAAGGTCCATACAAAGGGACTTCGCACGTTCAATGGCATCGTCGTTGGGTCCGCTATAAAATCAGAAAATCAATTTTCGAAACTATCAACCTTTTGCAAGAAAAAGAGAATGGAGACGTAGAGAAGTAGTTCCTCGAAATAAATCAACTGAGAGAAATATAAGGGGCGAGAAATATTAATAGAAAACACAAAGTTCTCTTTGAATTCCACTCAGTGCGTATGTGTGCTGGGTTCTTTCTTTTAGATATCATTCTTAGCACTTACGTTAATTCCAGATGCAAAGGTTCGTTCGGATTTGCTGTGGAGCTTTGAAGTTCATAACCCGAGCCTTTGCCCTTCTACATAACCGTGTCAATTCTAAAAGACTTTCCCAGCTAAATTTTTAGAACTTACCAAAAATACACGACATCCAGTCTCGTGCTGAATATGCTTCACAAAAGCACCCTGAGGACCAACAATCTTAGCTCTGACATTAAACGATTTATCTGGCTCAAAATCTAAAAACATCTTGGTCGACGAATATCCTCTCTGTGAAACGAAAAACAATTTAAGTATAAACAAAACATTGAAACGCCTTACGGGACTGCAGTGTAGCCTCCAGACGATGCCCCTTGCGGAGCCACTGATGCTTGCTCAATTAATTCATCAATCTTTTTTACCGCTTGCTCCAATATTTCATAGTTAGCTGCGCGGTAATATGAAGGTAAAGTGGCGGGTCTTCTCCGTTGCAAGGCCTTGTCAGCATAGTATTTGCCCCTAGTCAAACATCTGCTCCGGTCTCCTTCTTAATATCGGCTTGTGTTGAGCCTTTTGTCAAAAGATAGCGATTCTTTAGATCATTGATCTGCAAAATGAGATGTAAGAACCCAGCTGCTCTATCAAAACAGATGTTTTACCTCTATATCTTTAGTAACTTCACCGGCGCTGATAAAATGGTTTGAATTAAACATTTGAATGCCTGACATCGGAGTGCTTACCCCTGTAGAGCCCTGGAAAGTGCTACGATACCGGCTGCAGCTACGTCAATCTTTGAACCAGATGAGGAACGATTCGTTGCGATGCTGCTGGCACCGGGTACATTTCCAAGCATGGCGTTCAATTTGCATGCAGCCAGTTCGGCCAAGTCATTCGCACCAAGTTTCACCTCGGATTTTGCCTTTGGAAGTTCATCAAAACGGCTTCTCGCAGGTTCATCAAAGCGACTTTTGGGGGGTTCGTCAAAACGGCTTCTTGGAGGTTCATCAAAGCGGCTCCTTGGAGGCTCATCAAAACGGCTCCTTGGAGCTTCATCAAAACGGCTCCTTGACGGCTCATCGAAACGGCCTCTTGGAGGTTCCTCAAAATGCCTCTTCGAAGGCTCATCATAGCGGCTCTTTGAAGGCTCGTCATACGTCGCTTCGAAGATTCTTCTGAGCGGCTCTTGTGAATAGGAGTGTCCGTCCGGTCCAATATCCCACTTTCTCTTCCTTTGATGAGGTTATGCGAAATGCACATCTGTTAGCGGCTGTGTTGCTTCTGTCAACTGTGGAGAATGTCCTTTATGGACAGGGTACAGTACCTTTCTGTCATTATTATTCTTTTCTGCAAATTCCTCTTTTTTTTTTTGGAAAAATATTTCTTTCAATTCAATATTCAAAATGGGGAACCACCAGAGAAGATGCAAGTTTGGACTTCTTCATGCTCTTCCAGTAAAGCTTAAGCAGAGTAGGTGTACTTGCGCGTATCCAGGGATGCTTTAAGGCATCGCGTGTGGACATTCGGCGTTGTGGGCTACTGTCCAGGAGCTTGCTGATGAAATCTTGAATGTCCCCTTCGATGTTGTGTGGGAATTCAAAGACACCTGAACGGATGCGGCTGATCTGCATGGCGAGGTTTTCATCGCCACCAAATGGAAATTCTCGATTCGTCATAAGTATGTGAGGACCCCGAGGGCCCAGCAGTCCACACTGAGGAATATCCGTCCGAGCAGTCAAAAACCTCGGGAGCCTGGTTAGTTGGTTAAATATGATTTACGCAAATCACGAACCAAGTATGATGTTGTGCCGCTGATTAATAGAACATCGTTTGTTAAAAAACCATTTACGATTTGCCACTGTACCATTTCGTAAGCATTCTTGAATGCTTCGACTCTAGGCGCGTTGCCAATCCAAAGTCCGTGAGGACCACCCTGCAAAATGGTTCCGTGGAGTGCAGAAGTACATTCTCTGCCTAAATCTATGAAGTGTTGATCGACCTTATATGATTACCTTTACGTCCCTATGCGCAATCATATTGCTGTGCAGATACTCCAACCCACAAAGAATTTGAAACACAATAAACTTCGTCTCATGCGACGGTAGGGGTCCGTTTTGTAAATATGTGAAGAGGTCTCCCCAAACATCATGTCCAAAAATATGTAGACTTCATTAGGCCCGGCGAATACATCCTGCAAAAGATACGATTAATTAATTTAAGGCACGTGTAAATGAGTCTTAGCTACATGAAGCTGGATAAGATTTCTATGCCGAATCGCTTTCAACGCTTCTAGCTCCTGGTCAATAAAGTTCTTCCCGGTGAGCTTCAACGTCTTGCATGCACGCGAATACACTTAAGCGACGTGTCAAATGCGAGGTGAACGGTTGAGAAGGCGCCGTTGCCGATGACGTGGTGGTCCAGAAAGATGTACTTGCCGGCAAGCATTTTCTTATGTAGAGTCGACAGTCTCAAGAGGAAAACAAAGTGCTTGGGGCTTAAAAGATGTAACGGATTTAAAACTCACCACGTCAACGTTCTGAATTTCTATCTCGCTTCCATCCCTCAGGGCTGTCTAGTTTATAACTGTCAGCTGTTTCTTTTTGAAAACTCAGCTTATGTTACTTTTCCATCCACAATCTTTTGACCGTCGACAACCACGCATGCGGAGATCTCTTCCAGAAAGGGAACATCCGATATGAGGAATACACGGAAAAGAGTTTCGTCACCCATTTGAAGCGAGATTGCGTTATCCAAGATCACAGATGCGGGAATGTCTTCCTCACTGTCTCAATGTCTGACCATACGCAGACGATATCTCGTTTCAAAAGGGGTGATAAACTATCTCTTTGCTTACCCACTAGCTTCATGTCATGTCCTGGTTTGAGGACAACAAGCGTTGCCCATGCTGTCTGTCTTTCCTTAACCTTAAGGTGTGAGTGCATAGTCATAGTGGGGCGTGGGAGCGTTATGATTCGTGTTTTTAGTAAATATTTATTAATTTATCATGCACAAAATATATTAGACATTGGCTCCGTACATATGTAAATTTTTAATGTTTTAAAGGGGTTGTGGAGTTATTATTAAAAAAGTGCTAAATATAAGTACAATTGTGCGTAGGATAGGCGACGTAGATAAAAAGAAACGAAGAAGATGGAGCGTCGCATTTAACAGAAATTTACTTGTTGCTCGAATCCACGCTCTCTCTGTTATCATCTTTGAAGATTGTCAACACAACCTTGTCGTCATATCGAGGTAACTTACATTGCCAGAATCCTCGGCAATCACTCAAGATATTCACTATTGTTCCGCCTACACCACATTTGAGGAGATCTTCGAAAGGTTAATATGCGATAATATTTAAACATATACCTTCTAGGGCAATGCATCGTGAATTTTTTGGGTTCGCCATATCAAAAATTTCATTCTACATATCGTTACCATCGTTTGCATGCTCAAAACTCACTGTGACATCCTCAACACCAACAGGTTCATGACCAAACACCATCATTTTATCAACAAAGCCTATGTGCCGATAAGATACCCACAACAATAGCAAGGAAAGAAAAACCTAAAAGAAAGCACGAGTACCTTGAATAAATAGCGGGAGACTAAAGTCATCCAAAAAACCTTCCCCCTTGACATCAAGCAACTTAAACCCATAACGAATGGATTCGGCAGTTTGTATATTTTCGGTCGCCAACACAAGATCAAGAAAGCCCTTATAATCCTGATTGTACAGTTAGCCTTAAAATGACTTTGAGGGGAAAGAGAAAATGTGGTAGCTTACCATTTCTCCTCGATAGGTTTGATACTCTAGGATTTAATAAGTGCTAGTAATCAAAACTCATCACAAACCTTGAAAAAGCCTATCCAAGAAAACATCTGTAAGGGTTCCGTTGTTGTACTTCGAGACTTCTTTTCGGCTTAACATGCCATTATGGTCAATCAAGGTTGAGAAATTGGCCTGCCCCTTATTAAATTACTCAGTGAACGAGACCATACCATATACTCTCAGGGTCGAATATGATGAAAACCAATTTGATCTCTCGTAGTCTTTTGGGAGGTCGGGCTCACGAAGCTCAAACAGCTCCGTTAAAATAGGCGAGAGCAATATGCTGTGAATGCTTATACGACCTAACTTGTTTAACATGAATGTAATATTGGATGGAATACCTCGACGTAAAGGATCCAAAAAGAAGAAAAACTTTCTTGCCGCTGTACAAACATAGAACTTATGGAAAGACTTATTGACAGCCTCCAGATGGAGGGACGGAATTAAGTCTGCGATGTATTGCTGAAGCTCCTGAGGAAGACGTTGGAAAAATGGAGGAAAATGGAGAAAAGGGCCAAATCCAACCTCCTCCGTTAAGTATCCATCGTTATCGCCGTCGTAAAAGCTCAAATCTAACCTTGCTTGCATGAGTGAGACTGAGGACAGTGTTAGGTAAAACTTTTAGTTCATGAAGTGACCTTTCCTAAGGACATAGTTGAAGAATTGAAGCACTGATATGAGGCCCCTATCATCGCTGACAAATTTAAGGTAGGTCGATGCCTTGAAGAAAGGATGAAACTTTGCAGGCAGGCCCTTCTTAATCATGCAAAAATCCTGGTAGGTTATTTTCTAGAACATTAAAACAGCCATCATCAGCATCCGTCAAAGTGGGGTGTGTCATGAACGCACCCTCTCATCGTCCTTTCCCTCGGAAGAATGGTCACAGAGCATGTCCCATAGCTTATCCAAGTCTTCGTTTGATAGCAGAGCCTCCCGCTGTCGCTCCGCAAAGCATGCATGTGCGGCCTCCTTCAACGCTTTGACGATGGTCTCCTTGGACATGGTCGTACCAAATTCCCATCAAGATCACACGAGATCCTTTTGACCCTACAAACATGGTAAACGATCCATTCACCCGTATCCTCCTTAAAGCAATCTAACGACTTCGTCTTCATTTACAGGTTAAAGTCGCTGTTTTAGGTGAGTAGAGGAGGATGTTGACATTCATAGCAATATTCTTCTTTTTGAACTAATGCGGTAATCAGGTGCTGCTGGAGGGATTGGACAGCCCCTCTCTCTCCTCTTGAAGGCGAACCCCTTGGTAACGGAGCTTGCTCTTTATGATATTGTAAACACCCCTGGTGTAGCTGCTGATCTCAGTCACATCAACTCGCCGGCTGCGGTAAAATCTCATGCGATCGCAATGCATTGATATTTTGGAAAAGGTTAAAGGTTTCCGTGGCGATGATCAGCTCAAGAGTGCCTTGCAAAACGCTGACATCGTTGTCATTCCCGCCGGTGTTCCCAGAAAGCCTGGAATGACCCGTGATGATTTGTTTAACATCAATGCTGGTATTGTTCGAAATCTTGCTACTGCTGCAGCAATGTAAGAATACGGGATCGAGTTTACGATGCCTAATAGGAATTCATCAAAGGGTTTGCCCCAAAGCTTTCATCGCCATTATTTCGAACCCTGTGAACTCGACAGTTCCCATCTTTGCTGAGGTTTTTAAGAAGCACAACGTCTTTGACCCTAAGCGGTAGGAGTTCATGTTTCATATTATGTTGTTGGGTCCTAATGGATGTTAGATTGTTTGGCCGTAACTTCCTTGGATTTAGTGAGAGCCAGCACATTTGTTGGTGAATTAAAGAAGCTGGACTCGCAATCTCTAGTTATCCCGGTTATCGGAGGCCACTCTGGTATAACGATTGTCCCAATCCTTTCTTCGGTACTTGCACTCCCTTGCCCCTGTCTAATTAACTTAGTTGAACACGTCATTTACTATCGCCGAGCGTGATGCCCTTATTCAGCGCATCCATATGGTGGAGACGAGGTTTGTTAAGGCTAAGGATGGCGCAGGGTCTGCCACTCTTTCGATGGCTTTTGCAGGGGCCAGGTTTACAAACTCTATTCTTCAAGCCATTGTCTTGAAGAAAAATGTAGTCGAGTGCGCTTTTGTAAAAAGCGATTTGGTTTCTGGCTTGGAATTCTTCTCCTCTCCAGTTGAGCTCGGGGTACGACCAGTATTCATGATTTAATGATTTAAGTTTCTAATTTTGTTTGCAGCCCACAGGAGTTGAACGTATTCTTCCTTTGCCGAAGTTGGATGACTACGAGAAGATTTTGGTTGAGAAGGCAATTCCTGAGCTTAAGGCAAACATTCAGAAAGGCATCGACTTCGTGGCCAAAACTCCGTAAGAATATTTATCTATATACTTTGTTTATATTTTTATAGGAAGCTCTAAAATTTTCCGCCTGATCAATTTTTAATGTTTTGAGTTGGAAATGGAATTATTGAAATTCAATACATGTGCCAATGGCGACATATCCTCTTCACTTGCCCGAACCTGCCTTTCCGTTGGTCTTTACCGACAAGGTATTTTTTAGAAATGTCTGTCCCATCCCATATTGTGAGCTTTCTGAGAAAGGCCATGCTCTTTTGTGGACGTGTGAGAAAATACATCCATATCGCTGTGTTTTTTTGCGGGAACTGGCTTTATAAGAGTATAGTCGCAGCTTGCTTTGAAAATATGTCCACAAGGCGTCGCCTCAAGTGAGTAAAGATATTTGTCTCCATGGAATTGTGTGTTCTAAGTTCACATTAGGATAAAAAGCCTGCACGTCTTATCATCATCCATTAGTATTAAGTAGCAGTTCAACCCAACAAACGCACCTTTGACTAAGCCATATCGCTGGAGACTTTGAAAAAGAATAGAAACTTGGCGCATAAGACCTTGTTCAATGTCATCTACTGATTTGTCGAAACCGGTGTAGTCCGTAATAGTGGCAGTTTGCAAGTCCTCTGTTTCGAGCACGACTTGAGACTCTACAGTATCTGTCTCCACATTGAGTTGCTTTGCGGCAGCAGCAGCCATATCCATAGCCAGCATCCATTTAATTTTTGGTAGATGACCTTGTCACATACCACGAGCAACATGATCTCCACCACTTCCAGACTTCAGTACAACGTCATTAGGCAGCTAAACAGACCTCCTACGTTACTCGACGATATCCCCCCGTCCAACTTGGAGTCAGTGAAGTCGGAAATGGACAGCATATTTAAGGACATGACCCGTCTAGGCGAAGAACTTTTTTTCACGGCTTTTTGGTCATTAAAGTGGGGTTTTTCACCCGCCGGGCTGCGAGGAGAGTTGTATGAGATTCTTGAACCTTGGGGAAGAGAGGGTGACAAGGGCATCCTCTGATTGACAATTATTAATTTGAAAAAAGCCGCTCTTAAAAAAGATGGGGGAGGACATGGACATTGTAGGTACTCGTAACTGCGCATTCGTAACTCTCCTGTATGCAGGATGCTAAGGACGTGGAGAAAGTCACCTCAAAGGTGTCCACCAGTCAGCGGGTGCGTGCATGAAGCTGCATTTTTTTGTCATTCTGACTTCCAACTTTTTAGAATCAAAAGCTTGCTCTGCAGACCGACGAGTTGAACAAAAAACAAGGTGTCTTTAAGTAGCCAGATGTATGTTTAACATAGACTAGGCCGCGGATTCCCTAAAGCGATATTCCTATTTGCTTGGACAAACGGATTTGTTTTGTACGAAATGAAGTTGATGTGCTAGCCTGACTCTCACAGCTCATTTTATCAACACATCAAAACTGAAAGGATCAAATCTCTCTGCCTTCAACGCGGCGACCGATGAAAAACCTACGAAACGACCGGCAAAGGATGGGTAATGTTTGTTATTTTCGGACAACTCACACGATTAGTTCGAGGAGGCATCGCTTGACCGAAAAAGAAGAGGACGAGGCTTTGCTCAAGCAAGATGAGACGGAGGAAGAGGAATATCCTACAGTATTCACTGAATCTCCTCCATGTATGTCCTTGATGATTTGAAGTTTAACTAAGGACATTTATAGTTGTAAAGGGTGGTAAAATGAGAGACTACCAAATGCAGGGTCTTAATTGGTTGATATCATTGTATCAAAATGGAATTAATGGAATTCTTGCCGATGAGATGGTTTTGCCATTGCGCTTTCGTCTTATCCTAACTTTTTGCAGGGTCTCGGGAAAACTTTGCAGTCCATTTCGTTCTTAGGATACCTTAAGCATGTTCGCGGAATTCACGGAAAAATATCATCATTGTTCCGAAATCAACTCTCCATAATTGGATGACAGAGATTAAGCGATGGGTCCCGGATTTGGAGCCTTTTCTTTTTCACGGCGATAAAGAACACAGGGTTTGCCTTTTTTCACCAACGATATTTATCTAACTTTGTACAGGCTACTCTCGTTAAAGAGAAAATTCAAACAGAAGATTTTGAGATATGCGTGACATCCTACGAGATGTGTTTGCTTGAAAAATCAGCCCTTCGAAAGATCTCTTGGCAGTGCCTTATTATCGACGAGGCCCACCGAATAAAAAATGAGAACTCGAGCTTGTCTCAAATTGTGCGAGAATTTAATTGCCGAAACCGGCTACTTTTGACGGGAACACCTTTACAGGTACGATACCTCCTCTGTTGTATTCTAACATTCTAGAATAACCTCCATGAACTATGGGCTCTGTTAAACTTCTTGCTGCCAGATGTTTTTAGTTCCTCTGAGGACTTCAACAGCTGGTTCGATGCAAGAGAAGGTGATCAAGACTTGGTTGTTGCCCAGCTTCATAAAGTGAGTTATTATTTTTTGATTTGTGCTGCCTGTAGTCGAAACTTACTGAATAAAAAGGTCTTACGTCCGTTTTTATTGAGGAGAATTAAGGCGGACGTGGAGAAGTCTCTCCTCCCGAAAAAGCGAACGAATCTTTATGTCGGCATGAGCGCAATGCAACGCAAGTGGTACCAAAATATTTTAGAAAAGGACATAGATGCAGTAAATGGTGAGCTTGAAGTGCCCTTTCTTTTGCATTAAGATATATAGGAAGCGTGGGAGGAAAAAAGAGTGGCGGGAAGACACGTTTGCTGAACATTGTCATGCAGCTGAGAAAGTGCTGCAATCACCCATATCTTTTTGATGGTGCTGAGCCTGGACCCCCGTATACCACGGATCAACATATCATCGATAACGCTGGTGAGTAACATCGCTTTTCGTTCAAATTAATAGCTTTAGGTAAAATGGCTATATTGGATCGACTGCTCGCAAAAATGAAAAGCAATGGATCGCGTGTACTTCTTTTAGTCAAATGAGCCGCATGTTGGATATCCGTACGTTTATATTTGACGATGTAGAAATAACTTTTATTTAGTAGAGGATTATTGTGTCTTTCGCGGTTTTGGTAGGGTGCCATGTGAGAAGTGTGCTTACAAGGAAAGATTATTGCCGAATCGACGGCAATACAGCGCATGAAGATAGAATTTCAAGTATCGACGAGTTTAACAAACCTGGAAGTAGCAAGTTCATCTTTTTGCTCACAACTAGAGCTGGAGGTGCGAGACATTAATTTCCTTTGATCTTCACACTTAACTTTTGGGGCTTTCTTCGTCTTTAAATAGGTCTTGGTATTAATTTGGCAACGGCCGACATCGTTGTGATGTATGATAATGACTGGTAAGTGAAACTTCTTTCTCCGTTGTATGCAACCGGATAGTGTAGTTGACAAATTATTAAGGAATCCCCAAGTGGTAACGTACCCTTGAAGTATAATTATATCTAATATATGCTCTATCGCGGTGCATAGGATTTGCAAGGTTGGCAGTAATTTCGAGTTTGAGTTCTAATTATACTATAGCTGAGGACCGAGCTCATCGAATCGGTCAAACAAAACAAGTGATCGTGTTCCGTTTTTATAACAGAGAATGCTATAGAAGAAAAGGTTATTGACAGGGCTACTCAAAAACTACGACTGGATCAGTTGGTTATTCAACAAGGACGCGGATCCTCAAATGCTTCGAAAGGTGCCTTGATTAATTTTAAAAAATGTACTGAACAGTATCTCGTAGCTTCTACAACAAACTCCAAAGATGAACTTTGATGATGATTCAACACGTGCTGAATCAATTTTTCAGTCTAAAGACAGGTATATAAAGTCTATATTGTCCTTATCTTATAGAAATTTCTTCTAGCACAATTACGAATGACGATATTGAAGACGTTCTCCGTCGAGGTGAGGAGAAGACGGCGGAACTCGACAAGAAGTATAACAGCATGGGGTTGGACGACGTCAAAAACTTCATGTCCATGGCAGTGTGTATCAATGGGAAGGCTCCGATTTCAGATCGACACAGGTAAGAGGACTCCTTTAGACGGAACATCTTCCATTGTTTTTATCTTAAACTTTTTTCAGAAAAAAGACGGCAAGGAATTCCGCTGGATTCAACCTGCGAAGAGAGAAAAAAGAGGTATCCAAGTATATATTCATCTTCTAATAATTCTAGTTGGAAGCTATGCTGTAGACGATTACTTCCGTGAGCACTTCGAGTTGGCAGCAAAGCTGCCGGGCCAAAAGCTCCAAGAGCGGCGAAGTCTTCACTAATTTTGTAAGTAGTTTTCTCTTTCTTATTCGAGTTCAAGCTTTCATATACTGCGATATGCGTGTGAAGGAAATTGACCCAATATGGCAGAAACGACTTTCAATTTTTTTCCGCCTGAGCTTTCCGAACTGTTGGAGAAAGAACTTTACGCCCAAAAGAAGTCGCAAGGGGTCAAAGCTGTAAAAAGGGCCGCTACAACTCCTGAGGAAGATGACGATTTTCTTGAAAAAGAGAGACAAGAAGAGCAGGAAAAAATTGATAATGGTAGGATAAAAGGTCCTAAGGATATTTATTGATTTATAAATTTTTATTAGCCGAAGAATGGACCGAGGAGGATCAAGCTCTAAAAGACGCTCTTATGCAAAAGGTTTGCTGTTGTGAAACTCAGAAGATTTATTTATTTTTAGGGATTTGACAGTTGGTCACGAAAAGATTTTTTAGCGTTTATCAAGGCGAATCAAGAATACGGAAGGTGTTATTAGCACTTTGATAAATGCTGAACGTTATAGGGACAATATTATTGAAATTGCGAAAGAAGTTGAAGGAAAAACACCTGAAGAGGTGAAGAAGTACTCTGCGGTGTTTTGGAAAAGATACAAGGAGATTTAGGTTGAATTTTTTTTCTATTTACCTTAGCTATTGTTACTTATTCGCCTTCACCTCTAATTGCATGAATAGAATGGGAAAAGCATATTCGAACATCGAAAAAGGAGAGCGAGTACTTCAGAAGCAATTTGAAATTCAAGAAGCATTAACCAAGAAAATAACAAGTACACGCCTTCCTCTTCAGCAACTCCGCTTTAACTACGGACAGTCCCGCGGCAAGAATTTCACTGAGGAGGAAGATCGGTTTATGGTGTTGCATGGCTTTAGTTTCTATCCTCATCTTTGCTAGATTATCTGCCTGGAGAAGTTTGGATACGGGACTGAGGACGTTTATGAGAAAATTCGTGAGGAGATCAAAACTTCAACGTTGTTCAGATTTGACTGGTTTATTAAATCGAGAACTGCGCAGGTATGTTTCTGTAAAATTAAATGTTTTAACTCGCTCGCAGGAGATACAACGAAGATGTACCACACTCATAGGCTTGATACAAAAGGAGGAGCTGAGGAGAAGGAGCGCGAGGACAAGAAGCGGAAGGCCGTGGCTGTTGCCCAAAAGACGGAAAGGGCGACCAAGAAGAAGAAGAAGTGAACATCCTACGTCCAGCGCTTGCTCTATTTTCTGTATACGTCGTCTTTTTTCTCTGTATTGATTAATAAATTTATAAACCGAAAGAAATCCGGAGCAAAAAAGTCCATTCAGTGTGACAACTATGAAGCTCGACTCTACAACGTCAGAGGCTCTAAGGAAGTTCGTAGTGGCCCAGCTGGAGCTGCTAGGCTCCAGGTAAGCATCGATTTGAAAGTATGTGGTGCTCATCATGCTACATGGGGCTGGGAGCTACCTTTTTTTTTTGTCCTGTGGGAAATGTACTATAATTTCCACTTTCCTACATTTTATCCAGATGCGATGTTGATCCGACTGTTCTCCCGACTACGTTGTTGCATTACTGAAACATGACAAGTCAGAAAAGGACTTGAAGGAAACTTGTATAGTACAGCTTGATGACTTTCTCAGAGAAGTAATGATTCTGCATGGCATTCCATGTATCATGCATTCCGCAGTCACAATATGCTCATAATTACATTACAGAAACCGTTAATTTTTGTGGAATCCATATTTGAGTATCTCGCAAAGGAAGGTGCGCTTCATCCTGGAGAGAAGGAGAGGGAAAAGGTTGGAAAGGGAAAAACTTGAGGATATCTTAAAAACTATTAACAGAGTTTTGACGCGTCTGGTTTGGGAGGCGACCATAAACTTCCTGCGACGGATTTGGACTCCGGGGCATACTCGTCGAGTAAGATCGCAGGCGATGGGGATACCGAATATGGAAATGGGAGTCATGGTGGCAGAACAAATGGATCAAATATAGTTATTCAAGAAAGATATGCTGGAGAAGGCGACAACGATATTAGTTATTCGAAGAAACGAAGACCTGACGATGGAGTCGATGATTCATATGATCGACGAGGTAAACAGGCTCGGTCTGACGGATATATGGGCCGCGGAGGAGTACGGGGTCGACGTTCCGAGAGCTAGAAGGTCTGGGACGAACTCATCTAATTTGGGCAATCAAAAGCAAGCATGGTCAAATGCTGGTGGAATTCCAGGAAACAGGAATTATGGAGGACTGGGGTGTCTCAATGGGTTGTGCCGACAGATGGAATGTCGCGTCCACAGCAGAGTCCCCTCAATGAAGGGCAATATCTTGGTGATCACGGCAAAGCACTTACTTCGGCGGACGACCTCAAAATCAATCCAGACGTCAACGGTGCAGAGATTTTAATGGTAAATTGATAATCGTAAGATATATCTTCTTATTCCCTGGAAGATTATGGTTATTGCAGGCGCGCAGAGCAGTGCCCGTACGAGCATGTCATTGATCAAAGCCAAACTGAAGCTCGTATGCTGACAGGCCATGGATATGACAATGCTGGACGGCAGCTGTACAATGCGGGAGTAGAACCGCTGCAAGGAGGATCTTATGGGAATGCATCTGATGCCGGTTCGCTACTGAATTAAGTTTTCTTCAACTAATATACTGAAGTAGCTGGGAAACTTCCTGATGCACCAGATTTAGAAACTGAGGCATATGACCGACAGCTCCATCGTTTTACGGTATGAGAGGGTTTACCGGAAATCTAAGTTCAGCAACGAACGAACACTTTCCTCGCTCTGTGGAACATCAGCAAGGATATGGTCTTCAGAGGGGAGGAAGGGGCCGTGGACCCGGAAGAGGAATCACTAGAAACGCTGGGTACCAACCATATCCAGCACGTCCTAAGGTAGACTCGATCATCGTAAACAATATTCCGGACGAGTGCAATAATATGGAAAGCGTCAACCGGTTTTTCAGCAAATTTGGGAATATCGTGAACATACGAATGGAGCCCCAGTTAAAGCAGGCAATAATTCAATTCAGCTCACCGGAGGAAGCTAATCGTGCGCATAAATCTCCTGAGCCTGTCTTTTCAAACCGGTTTGTAAAAGTTTTTTACCACAACCCAGAGAAACCGCAAGAAAGATCGGTTGGCGGGGTTAAGCCTCCGGAGGTCAACGTGGGCCAGAGCCAGCTGCAATCGCTGAGGCTACGACCCACAGGCTTCCAAGCCTTAACCTCTCCTGGGCCTTTAAATTTGCAAACCCCACTTGTGCACAAAAAGGCTGTTCCCGAAGCTGACAACAAGTCTGTTCGAGCTATGCTAGAGCTTCAAAAGAAGGAAAGCAGTTAATTCAAAAACAAATTGAGTTTAAGAAGCAAATATTAGAGAAGTTGGAGCGAAAAGACTTGAGCAGTAAAGAGAGGGCTTTGCTCTTAGAAGCTTGGAAAACTACTGAAAGTTCCGCGCGCGCAACTTTGAGCAACGCAGTATCGGCCGGTGCCACGGTTAAAGCTCGAGTACCTGTGAACATGACTCCTGAAGAACGCGAAAAGGCCCGGTTAGACAGAGAGCTTGATATGATCAACCAAATACAAGATCCCGATGGCGGTCCCTCCGCAAATGATACCAATGCCGCCCTTCTAGCTCATCTTGAGTCCCTTAAAGTCGAGGTTGAATTTCTTTTATTGTCTTATTATTACAACTCCCCATGTATACTTATAATCAACGTCAATTATTTAAAGGCTTTACGGGTTGGTGTGGATCCTGCCATAGCTTTAAGACAACCGTCAAGTGGAGCCACACGATGGAACGCAAAATCGCGACCATCTGTTTTCAATCTTGATAATCGCACAACAAAATTACTTGTTAGCAATGTGCCTGCTGGTTCAAGCGTGCTGCATTTGACCAATTCAAGGTATTATGTTTTTCTGTCACCTCAAGCTTTACTTTCATTATCTGCTGGTTTATTATTATAACATTGGCAGTTTTGCCTGCTGACGAGTTTACCAGCACTTTGGAGAAGTGATAGCGTTTGATTTGGATGAAACGCTGGGGTCTTGCGAATTCAATACAAAAGAAGAATGGAAGCGGAGAAGGTTTGATAGAAAATGGTTGACTTTTTAAAAGTTGTAGGCTATGCACGCGAAAACTCTCGTGAACGGAAACTTGGTGGAATTGGCTTGGGTTGACGATAAGGCTGAGGCACCGCAGGCTGCGAATGTGGAACCTACCGAAGGTGTGCTGCCTGCGACTAACCTTTCGCCGGAGCCGGCTGCTGAAGATATTGACGCCTTATTTGACGACGACGATGAAAGTGAAAGAGGATGGAAGCACAATCGATGAAGCAATAAAATGTTTATTTTATTTTATAGAATCATGTTTTTTTAGGCGCTGGAACGCCAGTTCTGTCAATTGTTTTATCTCTTGAAAAGTAGCAATGATACAATTATTATTGTCAGGCTAGATAAGGCTATCTTATCGTCCATGCCAGCATCCATCTTTTTTTTTTCTTTATCAGCTACCAAACGCCACACTTACAATTACCTTGTTCAAGCACTGCAAAATGTAACCTAAATCCAACACGGGGTTTCCCATATCATCCACTTGATGGAAAACGTAATTTCGAAATAACTTTAACGGATAAAATTGTCCTAACTCTGACCAGGCATCGTCTGCGTCGTATCTAAAATGGTCAACTAACTTCAGGCGTCACAGAAATACTCAGGCCTTTCTCCAGAGAGATTCATTTTGCTAAGTAATCGAACTAATCTCCCATTCTCTGTCTCGCGACTCAGCTCGGTCTCCAGCAAGTCACGATAACTAATGCATGAGGTTAATTGCATATAAACATGTTGTACCTAAAGATAGAGTTGATCTCATTCACAAGACGTGGTCCGATCATTGTAATCAAATCGTCTACGGCTTTAAACGTTTGTGACTTTCCGAGTAAATACAATATAACATTTTTGAAGTCTGCCGAAAAGTTTCGCGAAATGTATTCCAAGGCTTTCGGAATGTTATGTATGGCTGACAAGGATCCAAAGGCAAGAGTGAGCAGCAGTTGGCCAAATTGGCTAAGATCATCATGCTGATAAATAGTTTCAGAATTTTTTTTTCATGCTCAACCTACTTGAAGTTGCGCGATGCTTTTCACTGATGAATCATAGGTAAGCATGTCAATAACACCAACACAGCTCAGCCGAACTCGGTTCTTTCCTGTCAAAATGACCTTTGTAGGTTCTAACACGCGCGCTGCGAGGCCAGATGAGTGGATCGATTTCAACCCTGATGCAATTTGAATCACATAGCTCCAAAGAATTTTTTCAGGTACAGGCGCAGATTGACTGATGGCCAAATGTTTGGAAAACAACGAGGGGTATAACGGAAAGTAATCGTACACAAAGACCAAAGCTGATATTATAAGTAGGACTTCCAAGAGTGATAGGATTGGCTTACAATGATCTCCGAATGCTTTTGTTGTGAATGCTTCTCTTAAACATATCACATTAGGATGAGAAATCTTCCTCCACGAGTCGACAGCGGACATCGCGGCCTCATTAGATAGACGAAACCCTGAGAAAGTCAGATTTGAATAAGAAAGCCTACCATGAAGTCGAAGAAGAGTGTAAGGCTTCCCATCCTTTGAACTTATCGTCTTGTAATAGGAAACCGAGTATCCCAACAGCTTCGAGAAGTGATCCGGGATCGCATCGAGCGATCTAAATGAGTGGTATACATGAAGTTCCTGTGGAAGGCGGATATTTGAGGTTTCTAGGGAAAAGTCGCATCATTTACATAACTTAAGCGACTTACCGGCTGTCTCGAATGAACCAAAAGAGTCAGCATTTCTTCTTCTCAGATCATCGCGAAAAGTTTCCGACATGAAAAAGGCGTGTGATTGTTTCTGGTGGGGGTGCATATTGGAGACATGGGGGAGAGGAGGCGTGTGAACGTGATATGTCATTTGGGAGCGTAGCTATGTACTGGTCAACATCTAGCTTCTAAAGAATAATACCTGCTGAGGTGAAGACTGGCTTGTAGGAATACTAGGGTAATCGGGAGCGGCATATGGTGAATAATTCATTGTTGGGTGGGCATAATTATTCTTTAAATTAAAAAATGTAGTATACCAAGCAAACCTCTATTCCGTAACTTGACGGTGTGGGTGTATCACTTCCTGTCCCAAACTTTTTCGCTGAAGTGGACGCTTGGCCAGACTCGAAATCCTTTGAACTAGATGGCTTAATATCTGGAAAAGAAATAAAGCAACCTCGTTCCTAAAAAGATATGAATAACATGTAAAAACGAGGTTGGTACCTCCAGAGACTTCAGCGATAGGAGTAAATATTGGCGAGTCAACTCGCAAGCGAGATTTCCTAAGGCATGCGCATTATTGATATTTTATTTACGTCGTTAAGAGAATGGGGCAGTAGCTTACAGCTCAGGAGAGGACGTTGAAGACACCAAGCTTTTGACTTGAAGCAGCAGCAGCAACGACAGAAAGATAAGCATTAATTGAAAACGTAGAGGGGAAAGCGATGTGGAATTGGCTCCATCCATCTCATCCATACCGCATCGTGACTAAACTCGCAGCCTTGCTTCTCAAACTTGCAGAATCCGTGAATTATCACGTAGCGGCACAGGCGATCCCTGGCCCTAGACTTTGATGGGGAACTCTCCATCTAAGTCACACTACGGAAATTTCCTCTTGCTTTTTTCCCATTCAGGTTTTCTTGACGTCCCATTCATCAGACACGACCAAGCTGCACCTTTGAGCGAGAATGACTACGGGGCTCTCAGACTACTTAGCGAATACCTTGTCTCAAGGTATGCGTTTGCGTTGTGTCTCATTGCATGCGCTGAGCTGTAGCATGCTGCATTGCTCAGCGTTGTTGGCTTCGCATGGTTCGGACACTGATACAACCTGTTTTTTAGACCTTTCCATTCGTGCGAATGCAGAGAGAACTCTTGCCCAGCTTAGCGAAGAATCTTTTGTATGTCTTTGATCTTATGATGAGGTTTTTTAAACATCTCGTAGCCCCAATATACCGTTGCGTTATGCCAGGAGCTTGCCAATGAGCGCAACATTCCTGGGACAAGGCAGGCTGCTGGTTTGTTGTTCAAAAATGCTGTATCAGCAAAGGTACCAAGACTCGCTGGTTACAATACTAACTTTGCAGGACTTGATGATGCGTGGGACATATGCGGATCGTTGGCTTCAAATGGATGCTGGTTACAGGACACAGATCAAGGCTTCGGTGAGATTGGTTTACTTAGCAGTACTGATATAGTAGCTTTTGCAAACCCTTGACACTGCGGTTCCTCAGGCAGCGTCTGCTGCGGCTGCTGCCATCCATGCGGTAGCTGAAATCGAATTGCCCGCACAGCTCTGGGATGATTTGATTGCCACCCTTTGCGACAACGTTCAGAGAGCAACTGGGGGCCCTGTTTTGAAAGAGTTCAGTCTTCAAACTCTTGGTTATATTTGCGAAACTATTGTATATACGGTTATGTGGGTTTAGACTAAATGACTATAGGATCAAGCGATTTTTCAAAACAAAGACAACCCCAACAAGATTCTCACCGCCATTGCTCACGGCGCGAGGAAGGACGAGCTTAAGTTTGGAATCCTTCTATATTTTCGACTGACATTTTCAGCACTAAGGTCCGTCATGCGGCTATCCGCGCGTTGATCAACTCACTTGAATTTGCCAAGAGCAACTTCGAAAATCCGGTTAGATTTGTGTTTTCTTTTCATAGTTTTTAATTCTCTCTAGATGGAGCGAAACTACATTATGCAAATGGTGTGTGAAGCCACTCAGTGCCAAACTGATGATGAGCTTGTGGCATCTGCCTTTGAGTGCTTGGTTAAGATTATGTTCCTTTATTACGAGTTCATGTCTTTTTACATGGAGCAAGCGTTGATTGCGGTACAAATGAGTTGAAGATGAGGCACTCATTATCCTTAGCTTACTTTAAGCGGAATGAAGCTTGAAAATGATAAAATTGCTCTTCAAGCCATCGAATTTTGGTCTACTGTTTGTGAGGAGGAGAGTATTCGCATTCAGGACAAGACATTATGCTATAACTTTTCGAAAATCGCTTCAAAAAACCTCGTCGATGTTTTGGTCTTCTTGATGACGAAAAAGGTGCCGCATATTTTTTTAAAAGTATTTATGTTATTAGGATGCACACGACGATGAGGACGAATGGAACGTGCCTATGGCGGCTGCCACCTGTCTGTCTTTCCTTGCCAATGCTGTCCAGAATGATATTCTTGGCCTTATCGTTCCCTGGATTCAAAAACAATTGCTGGCGACGACTGGCACTACAGAGAAGCCGCTGTCATGGCGTTCGGTTCGTCGTGTAGTTTATTTTTGCGTCTAATGTTTTCGTAGGATCAATTTTGGATGGTTTATCCGACGATGCTATTATGATGCTTGTTCAGATGGCTTTCCCGTCCTTGATCAAAATCATGCAGGAAGATCCCAATGTTCTTGTGAAGGACACGGCTGCATGGGCTTTGGGTCGGATTTGTGAGAAATTGGATGCCAAGCAATTGGGAGCTATGCTTACTCCCTTGATCGAAGTTGTTTTGAAGGGCTTGAATGATCAACCGCGAGTCGCCACAAATTGCGCCTGGGTAGGACATCTCATGCGTTCATTGATTGATTTTTTAGTGTATCATGCAATTGGCCGAGCGCGTTGAGAAAGAAGGCGATGGAGATTACCCTCTTCTTCCTTTCTTCGAACATTTGATCAGGGGTTTGCTGGAGAGCGCGGAGAAACTTAGCGAGGAGGTTAATGTGAAAGCCACAGCATACGAGGCAATCGCCAGCCTTGTCAGCTCTTGCTCTCCCGAGTGTTACAACTCAGTTGTTTCTCTTCTCACTGGCATTTTAACTAAGCTTGAGCAAACAGTTCTTATGCAGGTACATATCTCACAAGGTTCCCTAGTTTAAGTGTCTTGTAGAACGAGGTAGTAAACAATGATGATCGCATGACAATTCAGGAGCAGCAGGCCAATCTTTGCAGCGTCTTGACGGTTTGACAATTTGCATGAAGATTACTAATCTCTCAGAACATCATTCGTCGTCTCGGCCAAAGTATCAGTCCGTTCTCTGACAATATCATGCAGTTGCTGTTGCAGATGTTGAGTACGGCCTCCAAGAATTCTACCGTTCATGAAGACGTTTTCATCGTTGTCAGTGCGTTGAGCGGAGGTACGATATCTTTTGTATCAAGATTCTTAAACACTGTTTGTTTGTTAGCTGTCGAGCAATTCTTTGAGAGATATATGGAGCAGTTTAAGCCCTTCCTCTTGGCTGCGCTCCAGAACCCCGGAGATGCCCAGGTTTGCTTCACATCCACTGTTATTTTCTAAAGTATTTAGTTGTCTGCTATTGCTGTTGGGTTGGTTGGCGATATTTGTCGCGCATTGAACGCGCGCGTTATTCCTCACTGCAATGAGTTTATGCTTCTATTGGTTCAGAATCTTCAGGTTTGAACCCTTTTCGTTTGGCTAAAGATATCTTTTTTTAACCGTGATATTAGAGTGATGTTTTGGATCGCACTGTCAAGCCGGCGATTCTTTCTTGCTTTGGTGACATTGCATTGGCTATCGGTGGGCATTTCGATCAGTACGCATCTGTATTGCCAACTTTATCTTTCGTGATGGATTACGCGAAAGTTATACAGGATGTACTGCTCGCTATTTTTGGGATCTTTGTGACTTATCTCCTTTAGGATTCTCCTGAGGAAATTGATTACTACTCTGTGCTGCGTGAAGGGATTTTGGAAGCCTTTGTCGGAATTGTTCAAGGTCTTCATTCTGAAAACAAAGGTTTGAACACTTCCCATAAATGATAATCTATGATTGTTCTAAAGTTTTATATTCATCACCTTTTACTTTACTTCCAGTTGGTCTTCTTGAAAATGTCATCACCAACTTGTTCGTCTTTATGGAGACAATTGCACGGGAGGCGGAATCTTTCCCCGAGCGCGAAATGCCCGACTCTCTTATTAGCACCATGGTCGGCCTTATGGGGTAAGTTTTACGAACTTACATTTTGATCGATTGATTTATTCTGACGCCTTTCACAGAGACATTGCAGACACCTTCCCGGAACGCACGTTGGCACAGTATTTCAAGGGCGACTGGGTGGACAGGGTTCTTAAGGATTTGCGGAAGAGCGCCAACCCCAAGAATGCAGAGTTGAGCAAGTGGGCGAAGAGCAAGATCAAGAGGCATCTGTGAGGCGCTTGATATGTCATATCTTTTTTTTGCCGTCATAAAATACGTTACGGAAGTGGAAGCGAAATTTCGCCTTCAAAGTATTAAAGTCAACTAAAGAGAAAATCATTATCGCCCTTGTCGTTCTAGTGCAGTCTCCTTGAATTTTATTTAAGGCATCCTAGAGTCTGAAAATCCTTCAATCATTTCGAACGATCAAAAATGGGCTTCGTCACTGTGTTGGTGCAGCACGCCTGGGCCATGCAGCCGGCTGGATCTGAGGAAACTGACGAAAAGAAAGATGAGCAGAAGCCCACACGCCAAACAATCTCGTTATCAAGTATCCGAGTGTCAGTTCCGTCATCAATCCAGTCCTTTGTAAAAGTTTACAACTCGAGCTATCAGAAGAACAGCCAAGCGCGACTGGGTGTATTGGCATCCGACGTCCTCCTCCGTCTCGAAATATGGTGTTTTCGTCAGTGATCCAAGACCCAACTCGCACAGACAATATCCGGCATTCTGTCGCACGAAGGGTCGAGAACAAGGAACTCGCTGAAGAATCAAAGGATGACAATCCTGCAACGTCAAAGACCAAGAGATATTGCGCACAGGCACGACGCTCGTTACTGGCGTTGAGCAGATTAAAGTCACAGAGCATTCGCGAAAGATGTCTGGAGCTCTTGCTGGAAGCTTTGGATATCAATACATTGGCTTCAGATGATGCTGAAGTGGCAAATTTGTTGCTCTTCGTGAATGAGATAGCAGAGGTTCTCGAGATGGCTATCATTCACGTCGCCGAAGGAAGCGTCAAGGAAAAGCGCTTGGAGACAAGGTTTATTACGTCGTTGTCGATGACTACATGGAAAAGCTCATTTTGGTTTGTTCTTCCCTTTACCAACAAAACTTAATGTGTATAGTGCATAGCTTTGTCAATACAAAGACTCGAGTTTGCTTGCGAGGTAAAAGCTTTCTATATACCGCAAGAGGTTCACAGCTCGTTCGAGCATCTTGTTGAAGCGCAACTTCCATGTTTGACTTCGGAGGATCCATACTTGCAGCAGCTGATATCATCTACTTCAGAAACGGTTGGCATTCAGTATTTTTCGAACATAACATCCTTATTCTTTTTTAGATAAAATGGCTGACGTCGACACGGGTGGAGGCAGAAGAACTGATGGCGTCACCTGTTGCCTTATCTCTTTTATCTCAAATCACCCGTATGACACCCCCAAATAATATTCTGTCCCTCGCCGATCCCTTCTTCGGAATCTTGGCCGATTTGAAGGAGAAAAATGAATGGTTTGGCAGAGGGTCTTCATTTTTTGTATTAAAACGTGTTAAATATGAAGGTATCTCGGGCGAAAGTTTATTCGCCTCTTGGCAACATCAGCGCTTATGAATGCAGACGCCTGCGCGCTTTTCATTACATTAGTCAAAAGGCTTGACAACAAGCGATGCTGGCAGTGGATATATATGGGATTGCTCTCCCTAGGAGCGATTGTTCTGACCTCGCCTTACGCACCTGTGAGGAAACTGGCATTGGACCAAGGCCTACTCTTTTTCTTGAAATTAAAGGAATTAGAGACGGAAAATCTGGAGGAAGATAATTTTTGGAAAACGCGATCGGCTGCTATTTTGGTTCTCCAAGAAATCTATGTATGCCGGAGATCTGATCCCATGGCTATAATGATATTGGAAAGCCTTAAAGAGCAGAAACAATTGGAAGAGCATCCGTTTATTAAGAAGCAGTTGAACAATACGGTTCCCGGCGAGACGACAACGCATGGCCGCCTCTTTTTTTTTTCAAGTACATTTGCATTGCTCTCGCGGAATCGTATTCAGAGTCTCAAAGCAGATACATTTTTTTTAAGAAAGTATTTAAAAACCACGGACAGAAAGGGGATTTCAATTATGAAAAAAAGCAGCTCGCGATTTCCTCATAAAAAAGCAACGCCGACGAAAAAGGGAAAAACAGAGAAATTAAGTAAACCGAGACGGTTTTGGGACGAAAAATCAAATGAAGGAGGATTTCATCATGACGAGCATGATGAAGGCAATGACGAAGCTTCTCGGTTTCTTTCTGACCACCCGTATCATTACAATTACAAAGACAACACGACAATTGTGACAAAATGCAAACTTGATGAGGAAGATGTGGAAACGATAACTTAACGCGAATGAATCACATGCCTGTACGGCCATCTTTGATGTCGAACTACACCTATGCAATCACCCAATGGATCCGCAGCTGGCCGTGACGCAAAAACCTTCAAATGGAAGTGTTAATAGACGGAAGCTGTTTTCTAAAGCTAACCGTGATCCGGGTATTGCTGTACATAAGCGCTCAAAAGAAACTAGACAGACACCCATCTTCTTCCCGCAAATTAACCCTGAATAAAGCCCTTTATTTTAATAAATATAGTCTGAAGTGAGAGAATTTAGGGTTAAAAAAACTATTCCAAAAGGCCTTTAATATTAATTCCCGGACGTTGACACAACAAAACCCGGAAAAGTTGACAAGGCCTGAAGATATTGGCGGATACGACAAACTGCGATCGTGGCCGTGGCAAACTGGGGATCGGGCCGCCGTTGGGGAAGATGAACAGACGTAAAAATAACTCGCACATCGTGTATCGTAAAATGTTTAGTCGAGCAATCGTCTAAACAAGTATTCAAGGAGAAGCTCGAAGTACACCTTATAAACGAAACGCATAAAAGGATATCACTTTAGCAGGACATCAGATTAGCGAACGCGCGATTGGAATTGCGAAGCCGAGTTTGGAAAGGTGCCGCATTAAACGAGATCATATCCATATTATATGCAGGATAAAATCTGCACGTACTGAAGTAAAGTGAAACCAAAAAAACTACTGCGGAACAAAGCTCTTCTGGACTAATTCGAGCTCTTGATGCAGTGCATTTGTCAAAACGCATTCTTTCATAACTGTAGAAAAATGTGAGCTTGGTGTAGGTGAACTGAGGTTTCTGTTGTCGGCCGCCATTAACAGAAAACAAAGAGCCAGGATCATCCATGAAGACTCTTGAATAATGGAATTGACGACTCAAGTTTAATGGATTGATATCACAGAAGAACGTTTTTGGCTCACACGAAAGCCACTTTTTCGCGAGGAAAAGTGATCGTTGCAAAAGAGTCTACTGTGTGATGTTGCCTTCACACGTCTAGAGAATTGATTAGATTCAGAGGCCTAGAGAATCGATTGATACAAATGAAGAAGTAACGAGCAAGTATCAAGTAATAATGAAAAAGCACGAAACGAAGTGAATTCCAGGAGATTGCAAGGGACCTCGAGGAGACTAACCGCCAACTGGAGATTGTATAATAATAAGACGCTCCCATATTCATAAAGACAAAAGAAGGAAAGGAGAAAGATACCTCAGACTTTCTTATAAAAGTTGACGATACATCAATGGTTATGAACTAAAATTGAAACGTAAAGAATAGCAGATGTGGACTTCACAGGAATACGCTTTAGCAAAATGAAGATTGGAATGACGGAACACCCTTATTCTCTTGCCAGACTGGTTTTTATGCCTTCAGACCTTCAATGCTTTAAAACTCCAATTGACACTAATACGGTATGGGGTAAGTTTCAACATTTTACATTGCGTATGAAATAAACTAGCACATAAATTGCAAAGGATGCGTTGAATCTCTCAAGAAAAAAACTACAACGTCATAAAATTGCCAGGTATCCCAACTTCCAAAATCAAAGATTTTACGCGAAGACCAGCTTGCAATGTTCCTGTTGAGCGTGTTTTCACGGACGAGCAGGTATTTCTTTGACATCGATATCATCATAACGAAATCTCAGCTCAAATCAGTCGGACAGCAGTTCGCACAACGGAATACCCTGCCTTTTCGTTCTCTAAATGGTCTCCTTACTTTTTTTTTTAACATTATTAATCTCTATCGTAGGATAAAATTGCTAAGGTGTACATACCTGAATAACTTAATCATCCAATTCATCAAATTGTGCCTCGGAATTCGATAGGAGATTGATTTCCTTTCACATGTATGAGCATAAAATGGATGGGAGCAGATATATACCCGTTGTTCCTTCAGGCGCCGACGGATCAACTCCGCTATGCAGTAACTTGTTTCTTGTTCCAGCCTCTCAGACCTATTTTCAAGCTCTCTAGCAAGATCAAATCCAGGCTTTCGAGGAACCAAGTTATTCAATTCCTATTTGCTCCATTTAAAACACACACACAACATTAAGTATCTGTACCAAGGGCTCTGTTGCTGCAATATCCTGTGGTAAATCTTTGTGAAGCTCTTTAGCCTGATAGATTCGTCAATGAATGCAATCAATGGTGTTTTAGGCACCTCATCTTCCAATGTTTCGCTGACTGCAGCATCCTTCTTCAACGCTTTGAGGTTGTCTGATAGGGATTGTAATTCCGGAACTAGCACAGTTTTAACTATAAGCGGGTTGGCTTAAATGCACCTGCAGTGGCTGAGCAGGAGCATCGCCATTGCTCTGCTCTCGCATCAAGCTCTTGCGCAGTTCCTTCAAGCGCTCTCTTCTCTCTCTGGATTCTTCCATTCTTGACAAGTGTCCAGTTCAAAATTGAAAAAGTATCTTTAGAACAGGACAGACCAAGATCGGCGCATGGTAACAGCAGAAGGGACAGCAGTTCCGTCAAATACATTGCTGACATATAATAAAAGTTTATCACATCCACTTCTTGATACCAATTCAATGTTTTTTATTTCAACGTTGTGAGCATCATACGCCATTGAAACTTGTTGTTCGTTTGTACAACAAGAAAGGTGTCGCCGCCTTTATAGGCTGCTTCTTGACGGCATACGGGCCAGCGCTGGCCGTTTTTTTCCTATACATTGCCAAAAGCGCACAACTGGTGATCCTACTGATATCAAGGCATCTTTCACCGCAAGTATCCCATATCTGACCTCTCAACCTTAGCGCATTCTACTGGCTGCTTTCTATCCTGCTCTCATCAGCAGTGTGGTATCTCATCCCTTCACTTCAAAAGACATTTGTTTTCCATATCATCGTTGGCTGCATTTTTCAAGAGTTATTTCGGGGGTTGTTCTGGTTGACGATTAAGTACATATATTCATCTCGTCTGTAGTTTTAATCGTGTCGCAGGAAGGCAGAAGTGGGGTTGAATCAAGTATCAGACAATCCAAAGTCTCCTGTGAATAGGTCGAAATATGCATTTGGTAGGATTTCGCATTAATATTCTGGGTTGACACCCCTGTGACTAGCCTCCGGCCTCGGCTTTGGACTCATGAGTGGATTAGTGACATACATGACACAGCTTGCAGAAACATTAGGGCCCGGAATACTCGTTTGCAAGTCATGCCCTATGGCCGATCTTTTTTTCATATCCGGTGCGGACTATTTGTTATGAGTTTTAATTGATTTTAGCCTTGACGACCTGCCTGTTTATTTTCCTGCATACGATGTGGAGTGTCGTTGCGTTTGAGGCCCTCGAAAAAAGGCAATTTCTTAGCATATGGCCTATACTCTCACACTTAGGTGCCTCGTTGGGGGTAAATCGTGTTCTGCAGCAGCATGTTTTAATTTCACATTTAGACTCTACTAATTGTCTCGGAAACTGTAACAAACGGGTGTATATACTCGCTATGTTTAAGTTCTGCGATTCTTGCAGCTACAATTGTACTGGCATATCGCGCTGTATTCTCCAAAGTGTAACTATATACTCATTAAACTCACACTAGTAGATTACAAATACACTCTTGCTGATGTTCTCGAAAACGTGTCATTATTCGCGATACAGCATATCAAAGTTAGACTACAGTGCTATTTGAAATTTGCGTCAAAAAGGTGTTTATTCGCAATGTTATAGGTCCGCTACAATTGAAATAACTTTTTCCTGGCCGTGTCGCGTCGTATGTTCCAAACTGTAAGTTTTTATTCAGACCAATTGCTGCTGTTGAAGGTCGGTTCTTCTCTTTTCAAGCAATCGCAGTTCCTGGCGAAGAGGTTCCAGACAATTATCTATAGCAGCGTTCCGGAAGTCCCTGCGGTTGCCCCTGGTGCTGAAGCTTCCTTCAAAATCTGCAAATCGTCCTTTAATGCAGAGAGATGCCCTCGTTTGAACTGCACCAACCCTTGAAGCTCCTCACGCATTTGATGAAGGTCTTTGATTTTGTCGTCCATGTCCGTTTGCTGCTGCTTTGCGGATCTAAGGCTCTTCTCGACGGTTGCTAACTCATGCTGCAATGTGCTCAGTCCTTCCCACTGCTTGCACCGGATCACGCGTCCCTAAGCAGGAGGTCTTAAACAGTGTTTGACGACTTTCAAATAGACTCACCGAGAACCGTCCGCGTGTAAACTTTGCTCTCTGCTTTCTATTTTTGATATTAGAAGATTAGCATATGAAGAAAAAAGGTGCATATTACAAACTCTTTCAAAAACGATTCCTTTATGTGAAGGGGGACTCCAACAGGTAGAGGGCGTCCTTTTCTTCTTGAGTCAAGAATATGTTTGAAGAAGACGAACTGCTCTTGATTGATAGAGGGCGATCCAGCGAAATAAGATTCCTGACGTAAAACACAATACGAAGGTATTTCATCAACTTAAAAAGCAGACTTCCCAGAGTAAAGATGCAGCACCCACCATATCTGAAGAAAATCCTCTTGAGATATCCGTGAGACTTGGAACAGTGGCTCTAATTGGGAGACTGCACAAGAAACGTTATTCAAATGACCTCACAGAACCGCGGACTAAAGCAATAGAATGCCAGCCCTATACATACCGACTATCTGATCTTCCCCCTTACATACTCTTGTAAACTCTGTCTCATGTGCAAAGCGGTCACTCGGACTGATGTACCAGTCAAAATCCATTTGATCGTCCTGGCGGGCGTTGGTAAGTGGGTCAGCCAATTCCACGCTCTGATACCTCTCAATACAAGGGTCGGCAAGATTTGTCCTACGTTCAGTGACCCAACTTCTAAAATGAATGTGCCTTTACAGTCTGCAGATCTGCACCGAAGCAGACAGCTCTTAAGGAAGCGAGGCTTTAAAAACCTCACCTATGTTTGCCATAAACTATCTCTACTCTCTAACCTGCAGGAGGAACAGCACAATGTAATCTTCTTTTTTTGTCCAACTTCTCTTCTTTCACTCTGACCCATTTGCAAGTTGTCCGTAACTGCCCTGTCAGCCACGTCCGAATCGAAGCTCAACTATCTGCAAGGAGTGATTCCCAAGCTACTGGATGATGTTCAGATGACAATCGATGATGCACGAAACGACGTATCAATCGAAGGTTCATTGGAATCCCACATCAAAGAGCATTTAGAGAACTTTGATAAAGGTGATACTCTTTTCTAGTTTAACAGCCAACCTAACCGAATTTCATCCATGCATGTACAGATAAAAGCATTTCGTATCTGTCAACATACGCAGAAGTTGCTATCGGATTCGTGTTAAGCACGGGTCTTGCATACCTGATGATGACAACAAGAGGGTTTTAAGGGTTCTTGAAGGGTTATTTATTTATCAATCACATGTATTATCAGCATATCCCAGGAAAAGGAAGACTTGAGAGCAGCAAGGAGACGAACAGAATAAAGAATTGTCAAATCGAATTTTCTTTTTCATTTCGTTATGGCTGATTCCGTTGCAGGTAGCTCATGGTACACGGATGCTGCGGATTACTGGGAGGTGAGCCACAATATTAACCCAGTAATCAATTAAAAGATTCAAAGGGCGTGCCAGGTTGGTCTCATTTCTCACCGCTATGGTCCAGACCCTGATATTCTATTGATAGCAACGGTGATGGCATGCTTGGAGGGTTGGAACGCTTACCGAGATTGATAGTCAGTCATCGATCAAGTTTTTAAAAGATTAATGTCGTCAGTACTCCCACACCAGGAAAGCTTTTGAAGAGCGGCATTGCTTGTGGTAAGGGCTTTTGTTCGGATGCTTTTATGTATTTTATGTCTGACGACGTGCATGCAGACTGCGGGGCTGGCATCGGACGAGTTTCAAAGCATTTCCTCCTAAAGATGTTCGATACCGTGGATTTGGTTGAGCAAAATCCAAAATTTCTGGAAGAAGCTATGGCAACATACCTCACTCAAGACGGTCTGGACAAAAGAGTTTCCAAATGCTTTCCAATGGGCTTACAAGAATTCAAACCGGAAGCTGGGAGATACGAGTTAATATGGTCTCAATGGGTTCTTGGACACTTAACAGACAGTGATGATGAAGATCTTTTACATATACTAATACGCACAGGTGATTTCGTGGCTTTTTCCAAAAATGCGTGCTGGGTCTTACAGAAAACGGCCTCATCGGTGTCAAAGAGAATCTCTCGTCAAAAGAACTTGAGGTAGACACGACAGATAGCAGTGTGACGCGGACAGAAGATCACATTAAGTCTTGTTTGCGGAAGCTGGTTTGGAAATTTTGAAGGAGGATATTCAGCAGCGGTTTCCGAAGGGTCTGTACAAGGTGAAAATGTTCCTTCTTAGACCAATTAGAGCAGAAAAATAAAGGACTTCACCTACAGTTCTGATGAGAGAAAATATGAATGTATTGAGTGTGGCACGAGAATACATGAATATAGGACAAGGAAAGTAATCACAACACCCCCATCTTCCGCAGGAAGTCAAGAGCGGAGACCCAACGCAAAGCGGGTAACGTGAATTGGGGAAGAGGTAGAGATTTTGTGAAGACATCAGCTCATCTCTTTGGTAAGGAGGTATGTAACGGAAATCTCCTTTGACGCAACACGATCACGAATATCGATGTGTTTGGATCGCTCATTGTTGGAGGAGTGGGAGGTAATAGTGTCGTCGCCTTGGTTATCGCCAAAGAGAACGGCAGGTGCTGAGATATCTTCACCATGACTGAGGAGGAGTGATCATAACCATATGATATCCTGAGCCCCTTTGGACAAACTCATATACTCAGCTTCAAGGGTGGATAGCGCGATGGTAGGTTGCAGTTGACTTTTCCAGGAGATTGCCCCACCGTACATCATTGGAACATATCCGGTGGTTGAACGGCGATGATCCGATCCAGCCCAGTCAATATCTGTGAGTCCAACAAGCAGTGAGAGAGAGGTATGGAACTGCAGGAGATTAGGGGGTGCCGTCCGATCATACGGTAACCAAATATGTTTGGTGTTAAGCGTCACGCCAATGTTTTTGACCGCGGTGAGCCATGAAGCGGCACAGCTAGCCAACCGCAGAAGAAATGTCAGGACGAGTCGCAACAGAGAGGTAGAGGAGGCTTCCGAAAAATTCACAATATGGCTTGTTAGCCATTGATTGAACATCTGCAGATGAGGATGTATAGTCAAACAATGATAACCAAGCACGGACGGAAGTGGAGTGAAAACGGGGTTGCCGTTGACGAGGTTGAACCATTGAAGGAGAGAGTTGACATTGTGAAGTTCTCTCTAGTGGCCTCCTCTGCTCAGCCTTGACATACAGAGGTAAAGAACCACATTGTAGGTGACGATACTAACTCCCTGGATGTACTCCAGAGTCGAGAATAAAGCCCTACTCATCCGTTAAGGGATGCAAGGATTTGGTGTGCTGTGGTTTGTGTTTCGTTCTGATCGTTAGTAGAAGGGGAATATAAGGGAAATGCCTCATAACTTAGGTCCAAAGTGACGAGGAAAGGGTTCTACAAGAAGGGATTCCATCCCGCTCCAAGGAATGTGTCAGGTCTCCGTTACTGCTCCTTATAACCGTTTTAACGTGTTGTTTCTATTGTCTCATCCATCCACGGGCTTCTTATGTGCCGCTACTCCCACTCCAAACATCGGGATGGCATATGTCGTCAACAATATAGCAACAGACGTGGTTCTCCGACCAGACCCTCGAAGGAATCATGCAAATAAGGCGTATTTCTACTGCTCATACCTTCTTAGAAGTTCATCTTGGTCTGGGTTGCGGTCTCTCCCGGCGACGCCATCACCTGAGCACCCGCTGGCAACATTCAATACACTATAGATAATAAAAGGGGTTGGCGAAAGCTCAGCCAGAGGCTGGCCTGAAGCCAGAGGGCCTTCAAGGGGTGAACGTAAATCTATTCAACTTTCTACAAATAATAAAACAATACATAAAGGGGAATCAAATAACAACAACAGGCATCTCGACCAACGTGGTAGCATGTCATAAGTTGGCATACCACGTCGACCGCCCTTCCTTCTATAAAAACCTCTCTCGTATCTATGGGGAAAAACTATGAAAAACTACGAGAGGGAAAAGAATGGAACGGGAACAAGGAAATAAGGATAAGGGCACGACGTCTATGTAAGCGACGCATTCATGCCTCTGGGTGAGGTTATCTTATAATCTCACAACATAGTGTTCCTAGGGTAGGTAATACTGTGAAGAATTACATTATTCACATGGCCTTTGGCTCATAAGGACATTTTGTCTAAGTCCGTTGAGTTCCGTTATATCCCGCGTCGACACGTATATTTACGCGTCATATTGAATCCTCCCTTCTTTTCCCTTTGGGTTTTTTATATGTACTTTTTCCCCACGTTTATAGGGTTTTTATTGAAGGAGGTGGCGTGCATATGTGCCCGTTTATGTGTGTGTGCATATGTTGTGTCTATTATTTATTTGTATTTTGTGTATTACTTTAATATGAGAGATTTCTTGATTTAATTTGTACCTGTTGAATCCAGTAGTTGATATTGAGTTGATCCCCTATCCTCTATCCCCACGCATGTGGCCTCGCGATGTGATCCCCCTTCACTCTTCGTTGGATAACAGTTGACCCCTCTGCCTGGTGAAGCTGCAATCCGGTCGTCTGAGACAGAAGGCTGTGATGGAATCCATCCTCATTCACAGTGTCCTTTAGTCAAAGCTTGGTCAGCTATATTCCGCCTCTGGTGCTCTCCGACCCGATGATCAGGTGCTAATGGCAGGTAATGAGTGAGGTTACCCTGTTCTAAGCTCTGAGAGGCAAACAAGAACCCATGTTCCAAAAGGTGCCATAGTTGGGTGGCATGGAGACTTATAGCCATCCCTGATTGCCTGGAGACGATCTGGTCCTGATATTGGTTTAGAAGCAAGGTAAGTTGATAATGAAGATACTAAACACGTTCCCTTCTCCCTTAAATAAGCAGAATCACGCGATTACTCACCCACACTATTGCCAAACAACAACAACATCACTTAGATTCAGGAGTACATCCTGTCCCTAGGTGCTCTGTGGACTTGCTCTGCTGGAGCAACTCCTTTACTTTTCTCCCCTACCCCCTAGTCAAAGCTAGGTAGGGAGGGATGGGTCAAGAGAAGATCACATCACCAGCCAAGCGTCAGCTTCGCCGTGGAGGGACAGGCTCAGTAAACACCCTGTGAAGTTATGAAGCCACTTCACTGAACAGGCACAAGAGTGTAAGTACTTGTAGCTCTTGGGTCGTTTGTTGGTTACCTTACGTTCCGTTACCTTTTGTCTCTCCCTTCTTGTCTACCCGGCATGGCTATGTGAGCCCTTTTCTTATGCGTGTGGGGACCTATTATGTGTGTGGAGTTGACGACGGGTTTGTATTTGTGTTGTGTGTGTTTAGTTGTGTTTGTGTTATATATCCCCCATGATGGCATTTTGTAAATTAGAGATTGAGCAAAATTTGAATAGATTTACGGCACCCATAAAGACCTCGCTCTAGGCCAACCTTGAGCTGTGCTCTCCCTACGCTTTTATTACATATTGTGTTTGAGTATTCTGTGAGGCGTTCAAGGATCGGACGTCGTCGGGGGGTGCTTCAATGCTAGGTCAAGACAACCGAGTCTAAGTAAGGGTAAACCACAGTTATTACGCCTTCATGGTGTTAAATACTTGTTGTTCACGGGGCTCCATTAAAATAAAGTTAAACGCACTTTTGCTCGAATGACTTTCTTGATTTATTTCGATTCAACACACGAGTCTTTAAAAACTCAAACAAAACGAACAAGTAAAGAGGAAAGACAACACAAAGGTAAACCTATCGGAGACGCGTACACTCACGCGTTAAACTCTCCACTACAAAGATAAACAAATCAGAAAGCCTTGACGGGAACAAAGAGAATTAAGGCTAGAAGGGAATGTCCAATCACAAACAGGTAGAGTTATAATTAAAGTGGCATAAAGAAAATAAACCAGTCAAGGAAGGTAAATCAAAGTGGGAAATTCAAATGAGTCCAGAGAGTGAATTAGAAGTCCAGTTGGCGCGTTCGCGCTCAACTCTCACGACGCGTAAATTCCAGAGCACTCTAGTACTGCGCTGGACGCCGCGGACCAATGGTGCGAGTGATCCTGACGCGTCCTTGTGAGTCAAGTGAGCGAAAGAAACCCCACAAGGTCATCATTCAATACTCTCTGCTCACATGGAAGATATTACGCAACAGTTTGTGGTAAGAAGGATCTTTTCTACGCTGCATTGCCACATTTATTACCACCTGATACCATTGGACAAGGAGGAAAATACATGGTGACGCTGGGTCACTGATTGGATTGCTCAGAAATTAATGTCAAGGTTTGATAAATTGACAAGTGTACAGTCAGCACCTCAGTCTGAAGGTATTCCAACTTTCAATACAAAAACGAGCACTCTAGTGTTGCGCCCGATGCCAGGGACTAATGGTGCGAATGATCCTGACACGACTTTGTGAGTCAAGAGGGCAAAACCCAACAGAAAGAGCTCACTGTACCACGCAACAGTCTATTTCATATGTTTGACAAGGTTGGGTTGTGGCTGCAGCTCCTCTTGTGATGACGCAAGAAAATGTTCTGCTGTATGTCTTTGCTGTTCATGCATTTAAAAGAAAACCGGAGATCACACATACCTAGGTGAAAAGGGCCATAAGGAGATAGATAGTCTATCCCTTTTGAAGAAGTATCTCAGGCCTTGAATTAAACTCTTTCCTACTTTTTCCTTCTGTATCTGCAGCTCTTCTCTGGTCGCACTTCCTGTTAAGGACAAGTAGACAGCCCAGATTATTGTAAAAAAAAAGTAGTTAGGTATTTTATCTAAGCAGGTCTTTCAAGGGGTTGTGCCATAAAGGCATGACTTTGGTTTACCCTTACTTAGACTCAGTTGTCTTAACATAGTGCTTGGTGACGCCTGATCCTGGAGCGCCTCACGGAATACAAACTGAGTATGTAATAATAGAGTAGAGACAGCACAGCACAAGGCCTAAAGCAAGGTCTTTTTGGGTGTCATTTTGTTTCAATCTCATATTTACAAAATATACCAAATAGAAATACACATAAATTGCATACACAGCTTAGCACAAACAATATAAGCATAGCCTGCCATCAACTCCACATACATAAAGGATCCGCATACACATAATGCTCACATTTGCCGTACCAAGTTGACAAGAAGGGGAGACAAGGGGTAATCAGATATACGGCCATATATATATAAATCTGGGAGCAACTTATACTTACCCACTTATGGCTACTGAAAGAAGTTGCTTAATACTTGACACCCTCACTGGCACCCCTGGTCTACAGGGACAGAAACAGACCTCTGCCTATGGGCAAAGGAGGAATGATCCTGCAGAAGGACAATGAGGGGAGGTTTGCAGTGCAGCTTTACTGGGTTTGATTTGGGATTCTGAGCACAACTACTTGCAGTATACAGGGAAATGTGTGGGCTAGTTATCCATGATGTATTTTCCTGGGCGGCATAAATGGGGAAGCTTGACACTGAGGTTTATCCCCTTTCTGGTATAAAGACCCAGATGCCATGAACTGCCATGAAGAAAACCTTTTTAGGAGAAGGGATATACTAGCCTTTTTCTTCAACACAAACGCATGGGTTTTAAAAACTTTTAATGCATGTGTGATTGTTTTATTTATAAAGACGCCGTAATCAGCGTAATAGGATAGATAATAAAAAAAAATTGTCGATGGATTAGGAACTAAGGATTTGGGGGAAACATGACCATGTTGGCTGAAGGCTTTACAACACCTCTCAACACAAAGCTGACAGATACCCTTCATCTTTCTACTGTAGGGTTACGCAGCTGAAACATAGCTTAAGTATAACAAACTAATAAAGTAAATATACTATAAAATAATGATGATGGAATCTCCAGAGGTGACAGTTAGCAAGTAACAAAACTTCAGTATATGGATATAATAGCTCTAGCTCAGCACACGCAGAGGGTGAAGATTTCCAACAGATCTCATGACCTGTCAATCCCTCATTTTTGTAACTTAAAACACTCATAAAGAATAAAGCTTAGGAATTACGCTTCCTCAAATGGTATTGTTGAAACTTGTTGTTCACGGGGCTCAATTAAAACAAAGTTAAAAGCACTTTGCTTGACAACTTTCTTGATTTATTTCAACTCAACACACGAGTCTTTAAATACTCAAAAAAACGAACAAGTAAAGAGGAAAGACAACACAAAGGTAAACCTTTCGGAGACGCGTGCACTCACAATCAGAGAGCCTTGACGGGAACAAAGGGAATGTCCAATCACAAACAGGTAGAGTTATAATTAAACTGACATAAAGAAAATAAACCAATCAAGGAAGGTAAATCAAAGTGGGAAATCCAAAATGAGTCCAGAGAGTGAATTAGAAGTGCAGTTGGAAGGCATCAAGCTCATGTTCACCATAACCTCTTTGTTTTAATTGAGCCTGTGAACAACCTGACGATATGGGAAAGAAAGAGGACTCAGATGGCGAGCGCAGCAAGCCAGTCAAGTTTGACGGGCAAGTCTTTGACACCTGGAAACGTCGGATGAGCACTTAACCTCAAGGACAAGGCTCTTTGGGCGATAACTGTAGGGGTTACGGGGCTCAAATGTAATTAAATATGAAGAATTAATAAAGAGAATAACTATAAAATGATGATGGAGTCTCCAGCGGTGACAGGGAGCTAATTACTATGAAACTTCCATATATTGATGTTAACTACTTTTTGCAATACATGTAGAAGATGGAGATTTACATCAGAACTCATGACCCGTAAATCCCTCCTATTACGTATCATAAACTGAACATAAAATAATAAAGTTAAGGGATTAACGCATCCTCAAATGGAATGAGGAGCTCAATACAACTGATCAAAGCAAAACTTAAATTAACGCGTAAATAAATAAAGTTCGGGGGAAAACAACTTAGACAAAATAACGAATGTGGGTAAGTAAAACAAAATAGAAAGATGAATAAACCCAACATTCTCCCCCTCAGCATTCTAACCTTGCAGTTTTAATCAACCACTTTAATCATTCAAATTTTGCTCGTAATTCTTCAAATTTCGTTCGAGGTAAAGCTTTCGTAAACAGGTCTGCAGGTTGCTCCTTCGTGTTTAGGTACTCAACGCGTATTTTTTTCGCGTTAATTCGGTCCCGTATGACGTGGAACCTTCTATTCACATGTCGAGAGCTTTGTAAAATTATTGGTGTGCTTGCGAGGGAATTTGCCGTAGAGTTGTTGCCATAAATCACTGGAGGATCATTAAACGTATAACCCAACTCCCCCAGAAGTTGTCTGACCCATATCATATGCGACGATGCTTCACTCAACGGAACATATTCAGCCAGGGCTGCAGACTGAGCCGTCGTAGCCTGCTTTTTCGTTCCCCACACCACAGCTCCCCGTTCAAATTGATTACAAAACCACTCGTGGACTTCATATCGTCCGGATCAGTTCCCATGTCGGCATCTGCATATCCCGCCAATTCCAGCTTATCTTTTCGAGTATACTGAATTCCCAACTGCTTCGTTTGCTGCAAATATCCACAGGTTCGGTAAAGCGCATCCAATGCGCAGGGTAACGGTTCTCTTGAATCTGTTGGGTTTCGCTCACTTGACTCACAAGGACGCGTCAGGATCACTCGCACCATTAGTCCGCGGCGTCGGGCGCAACACTAGAGTGCTCTGGAATTTACGCGTCGTTAGAGTTGAGCGCGAACGCGCCCACTGGACTTCTCACATTCTGGACTCATTTGAATTTCCCACTTTGATTTACCTTCCTTGATTGGTTTATTTTCTTTATGCCAGTTTAATTATAACTCTACCTGTTTGTGATTGGACATTCCCTTCTAGCCTTTATTCCCTTTGTTCCCGTCAAGGCTCTCTGATTTGTTTATCTTTGTAGTGGAGAGTTTAACGCGTGAGTGTACGCGTCTCCGATAGGTTTACCTTTGTGTTGTCTTTCCTCTTTACTTGTTCGTTTTGTTTGAGTATTTAAAGACTCGTGTGTTGAGTCGAAATAAATCAAGAACGTTGTTCGAGCAAAAGTGCGTTTAACTTTGTTTTAATTGAGCCCCGTGAACAACAAGTATTCAACAGTGGTAGCACTTCTCTGACGACATGGGAAAGAAAGACGACTCAGATGACGAGCGCAGCAAGCCAGTCAAGTTCGACGGGCAAGACTTTCACATCTGGAAACGTCGGATGACCACTTACCTCAAAGACAAGGGTCTTTGGGCGATCACTGAGATAGGATTTACGCCGTACGTTAACGAGAACGCTCCAACCAAAGAAGAGAAGGATCTGCGGATCAAGGAGCAGTCGGCTAACGATCGTGCTAAGAACCGGATAGAGTCTCGAGTGACTGATTCGGTCTTACACTTGATTGGAGAGGACTTCACGGCCAAGGAAGCGTGGGAGTGCCTCGTGTCATCATTTGAGCGTAAATCCCAACCCAACCGCAACGCTCTCACGCGCAAGCTCACGCGTCTCAGAATGAAGGAGGACGCGTCTTTACGCGTATTCGTTGCAGAACTTTCGACAATGGTCAACCAACTCAAGGCAGCCGGCGAGGCTGTCTCCAACGAGCAACACATTGCTCACCTGCTCACCAAACTCCCGGAAGCTTACGACGTCGCGGTTGCCAACATTGAAACGGACGACAAAGCGGTCAAGGACTACAACCTGGTCGTTGCCAGGCTTCTCGACTGTGAAGAGAAGATCATCGGAGGAAGCGGAGGCCTTCTTCACGACAAGAGCGCGTAAGGGGAAGAAACCAGCAGGAAAGGACGCGTCGAAAGGTGGAGATAAAAGGTCAGTGACTTGTTTTAAGTGCAAGAAGATAGGACACTATGCGAACAAGTGTCGCTCTGGGAAGAAGAAGGACTCGGGGGAGTCGAGTGATGATACCTCAGAGAACGAGAGAGATGGTGGTGGTAGGAACCGTCATCGTGGGAAGTGGTGGAAGAAGCGCGCCTCGGACAAGAAGAAGTCTGCAAACACGGCGCGTGCAGTCCAATTGCCTTTATGGCTATTGTGCGTCAGGTTGACGCGGAGGCTGGGGAAGCCTTGTCGGTTAAGCTGGAGAAGCGGGATAACCGATGGATTCTGGACTCTGGAGCCACTCACCATATGACCTTCTCGAAGGAAGGTTGCGGGGTTACCGCGCCGCGAGCAGCCGCGTAAAAACTGCAGAGCACGGCGAAGGAATACGCGTGGAGGGAGTAGGAGATTTAACCCTCAGCATCAAGGTCGGGAAGGCCACGCAAACGATCACGCTCAAGAACGTACTCTATGTGCCGGAGCTCACGCGTAATCTCATCTCCTGGGTGCAGCAGCGTCGCGTGGCGTTGTTTTGGAGTCATCCAGCGGCAAGTATCGCCTCAGACACGTCGGATCGAACGACGTGACGGCAGAGTTCAAGGTTGAGGACAACCTATTTATCTGGTGCAGCCAGACACCGCAGCAAACACCACGATGGGTGTGAAAAGCCAGTCGCTCAACAGCGCGCAGATTTGGCATCGACGGATGGGTCACATCTCGATGAAGGCGGTGAAGAAGCTTGAAAAATCGGCAACGGGTGTACGCATCACGTTGTATAACGACGACGACGACGTGCTGTGCAAGGGATGCATTGAGGGGAAGCTTACGCGCTCCTCTCCCCGGAGAGAGTTGAAAGGACTACAAAGTTTGGAACGCATTCACGTGATTGGTGGGACCCATGAAGCGGAAGAGCTTGGGAGGGTCGCGTACTTCATGGTGGTTGTGGACGCGACAACGGGTTACTGCAACACGTACATGCTCAAGGAAAAGAAGCAAGCGGTTCAGTACATCAAGCAGTACAGAGAGAGGCAAGGCAGTCACAGGTCGACGGATTGACGCGTGGAGAAAGGAACCCTGAGGAGATGGAACGACGTTCGAGAAAAGCGCATCTCCTCGAGATTCGTTGCAGATAACGATGGGGAATTTTAAGACATAGCAGGGAGGAATGGTGCGTGGAGGAGGCATCAAGCTCACGTTTCACCATGTACGCCTCAGCAGAACGGTGTCGCGGAAAGAATGAATGGTCGCTCACTGAGAAGGCAAAGTGCATGCTTAGCGACGCGAGTCTTGACGACAAATTCTGGGGAGAGGCTGTTACGTTTGCCACGTACTTGTACAATCAATCTCCGCGTAGGGATGCGATTTCACCTCTGGAAGGCTTCACGGGAAGGAGGCCTAACCTGAAACGCATTAGAATCTTGGTTGCGCATGTTACGCACACGTCCCAAAGGAACGACGGAAGAAGATGGAGAAGAACGCGCGCAAATGCATTTTCTTGGGATATGAGGCAATGGATAACGCCTTTACGACCCAGTCACAAAGAATGTAGTGCGCAGCAAGACTGTTGTGTTTGATGAGTTGAACACTGGAGTGTGGGAAGGAAACGACTCAGACGTGTCCACCTGGAAGGTGCACGGACCAGGTGAAAAGCGATTCAGGAAGTTGGGCGAGCGATGAAGACTCCGAGGATTCCGAAGATGAGTCATTGAGCTCTGAGGATGATGGAGATGACGTATCATAGGTCAGTGAAGACGGCGAAGCGTTGGAGGATGATGTTGAGGATGCTCAGGAAGAGAACGACGCGTCAGAAGAGTTTGAAGACGCGCCAACCTCGCCAAGAAGGACTCCTCAACGCGCTACAGGCAGCGTTGCACGTCTCCTGGTACCAGCAACACCACCAGCAGAGGAAGGCACTCGTCGTTATTCTTTGAGAGAGAGGAGTGTTGGGTTTATTCATCTTTCTTTTTCTCACCCACATTCGTTATTTTGTCTAAGTTATTTTTCCCCCGAACCTATTTGTTTACGCGTTATTTTAAGTTTTGAGTTGATCAGTTTATTAAGCTCCTCATTCCATTTGAGGAAGCGTTAATCCCTTTAACCTTATTACTTTATGTTTTATTTATGATACGTAATTGGAGGGATTTACGGGTCATGAGTTCTGGTGTAAATCCCCACCCTCTACATGTATTGCGAAAAGTAGTTAACATTAATATATGGAAGTTTCGTAGTAATTACCTCCCTGTCACCGCTGGAGACTCCATCACTATTCTTTATAGTTTAATTCCCTTTATTAATAATTATAATTTAATTACAATTGAGCCCCGTAACCCCTACAAGTGGTAGCACTTCACCTGGTTGGAAGGAGGAGTGAATCGATCCATTTGAGGGCCGAAGAGTAAAAGAGAAAAGAGCATTCATCCCAAGAAAGAAAGCAAGCTGTCAACACGAGAAGATGACGAAAGAGAACGACGACAAACCGGTGATGTTTGATGGGACACAGTTCCACATCTGGAAGTACCGCATGATCGGGTACTTGAAAGGCAAAGGCCTTTGGAAGATCGTCGAGAAGGGCTGGACGCCCTATGCAGTCGTTGACACGCCTACAAATGCCGAAAAGAAGACTAGGTTAGAAGAAGAAGACCTGGACATGAAAGCAAAAGCAAGAATCGAATCCAGAGTTCACGACATCATCCTACCGTTGATACAGGATGAATCCACGGCAAAGGCAACCTGGGATAAAATAATCGAGACCTATGAAAGAAAGGCTCAGACGAACAGAAACGCGATTAGACGCAAACTCACAAACTTGAAGATGAAAGAAGAAGACGACTTGAAGACTTACATCGCGGAAGTCTCGTCAACCATTCAGCAACTGAAGGCAGCGGGGGAAGACACGGCAACCCCGCAACACATCTCCATCCTCTTGACGACCCTCCCTGAAGCATACGACATCATTGTCAACCTTCTCGAGAACGAACCTAAAGCCGAGGCTGACTATGCTATGTCGTTGGAAAGCTGTTAGACCATGAAACGAAACTGAAAGAGCGAAAGAAAGAAAATGAAGAGAATGAAGGCGCTCAGGCTCACGCTGCAGGACGCTACAACAATCAACACAAAGACACCGCGGGCGGCGAGGACCGAGAATGCTACAATTGCGGAAAGAAAGGTCACTTGGCAAGAGACTGCTGGAGCGCGAGAAGAAATAACGACAACAGAAATGAAAGAGACAACGAACCTCAAGCTCAACCCGCGGCTGCAGGAAGAGGGTTTTTCCGAGGAAGAGGTCGCGGTGTTTTCCGTGGTCGAGGAGGACGCGGAAGAGGAGGTCGAGGCCGAGGTGGTTGGAATCGTGGGACCTAATGCAAACCTGGCAAACCAAAACAACAATCAGAACATCAACAACGGAGGAAATCCTGTGTCTTCGTTGCAGCTGTACCTACCGTCAACATGAGCTCGGAAGGCGGTCCGCAGACTAGAGACACCAGATGGATGTTAGACTCTGGAGCCACTCACCACATGACGTTCCAGCGCAACATCCTGTCGAACTACCGCTCCATCCAGTGCAACATCAGCACTGCCGACAACAACAGCAATCTTGAATCCCGTGGAGTTGGTGACTGTGAAGTGAAGATTAGAAACGGTGAAAGAACAGGAAACGTTAATACTCAAGAACGTGTTATACGTACCAAACATCGGACGGAACCTGATCTCGCTTGGGATGGCGAGAAAGAAGGATCTTGACATATTCCCGAAGGACGACGGATACGACCTTAAACCAAAGAAAGAACCGTCAGCACAAGCACTTGCAACGTTCACCTACAGCAGCAAAGAGAATCTCATTTACCTTGATCAAGTCATCGAATTCAAGCCAAGCACCGCCTCAGTAAAGGCCGAGAAGTCTCTGACACCGCACCAGTGGCACTTGCGGATGGGTCATCTAGGAAAGAAGGGAGTGAAGAAGTTAATGAAGGTAGCAAAGGGGGTCAAGATGACGAATGAAGAAGACACTTACCTTTTGTGAGGGTTGTGTTGATGGGAAAAATGACAAGGACATCATTTCCTGACAAACCCGACGAGTTGAAGGCCAAGGAGCCTCTCGAGAAAATCCACGTTGACATCGTTGGACCTATGAAGATCGCGTCAAATGGCGGCGCACGTTACTTCCTCACCATCGTCGACAGCGCGACAAACTACGTTACCGTTTACCTGTGCAAGAAGAAGAATGAGTCATTCAAGTACATCAAAAGTTTTAAAGAAGAAGCCGAGAAGAAAATCAAAAGAAAACTCATTGAAATCGTGGCAGACAACGGCGGCGAATTCAACAACAAACTAATGAAGGATTGGTGCTTAGAGCATGGGATTCGACTTACGTTCACCATGCCTTACACACCGCAACAGAACGGTGTTGCCGAACGGATGAACAGGACCTTGAACGAGAGGTCTAAAAGCATGTTAAGTTCTTCAAAACTCGAAACGCGTTTTTGGGGTGAAGCTGTGATGGCTGCAGCTTACCTCATTAACCGATCACCAACCCGAACGAACGAACAAGATGGAACGCCGCTTGAGAGATTCGCTGGAGTGAAACCTGACTTGTCGAGACTTCGTGGTTGGGGTTGCCTGGCACTTGTCTTGATACCCAAGCAGCAACGAAAGAAGGGAGACTTTAACGCACGACGGTGTGCTCTCGTTGGGTATGAGCCGCTGGGCTATCGCCTTTGGGATCTTACAAACGAATAAGTTGGTTAGAAGCAAGTCAGTGATTTTTAACGAGGGAGTAATGGCGGCGGAAGCAGAGAAGGGTGAATTCAAAATTTTGAAGGGGAGGTTCAAGAATGGAAAAACGACCTAGACTTACCGGATTACTCTACAGACTCGTCAAGCTCTGGTGGAAGTGAACTTTGATACGGCGGTAAACGACGAAGACTCTGAAGATGAAGAAGATGATAATGTTAGTTATCATACACCCGATCGTGACGACGATGAAGATGAAGAAAGAGAGGAACCTCACTCCACCTACGGTTCGTCGATCTGGTGGAAGAAGAGTTCCAAACTTCCGTGAAGACCTGGATGAGCCTTACGAAACATCCCTTCGAAGGTCATCACGGAATAAGAAGAAACCTGGAGAGTTTTGGACGGTTAGACCATCAGCAAACACGGCATCGTTAGAAGATGACGACGAACCAAAGACCTACCAGGAAGCGATGGGTAGGAAGGAAAAGGACGAGTGGAGGAAAGCGATGGAGGAAGAAATGAAAAGTTTGGTTGAGATGGGAACATGGAGGTTGGTTCCCCGACCTAAAGGGAGAAAGATTATTAAATCAGGATGGGTGTACAAAACAAAGCGAGATGAGTTGGGAAATCTCGATAAACGAAAAGCGAGATTTGTTGCTAAAGGGTACTCGCAGAAACAAGGAATCGACTATGACGAGAAATTCGCACCCGTAATCAAGCAAGCGACGTTGAGAGTGATGCTTGCGGTCGCTTGTCAAGAAAACATGGAGATTCGACAATACGACGTCAAGACCGCGTTTTTGAATGGGAAGTTGGAAGATCATGAGATATATATTGAACAGCCTGAAGGATTCGTCGTTGAAGGGAAGGAAGACTGGGTGTGCCTGTGCATGAAGAGTCTCTACGGACTCGTTCAAGCACCAATGTGTTTCAACACCGACTTGAACATGTTCCAAGTCGACGAGGAGAAGTTTACTCGGTCAGCGGCGGATCCATGCCTTTACTACAAGCGAAACGGTAAGGACCTCACCTTGAAGGGGGTCTACGTCGATGATATCATAGAAGCGTCGACGAGCAAGGAGGAATTAGATCGGTCAGAAAAACGATTCATGAGACGTTACCGAGGTACAAGAGCATCAAGTTTTCGATACGTCCTGGGGTGGCAATGTCGATATGATCGTGTAAAAGGGAAGATTGTGGTGTTCCAGCAGAGATACATCGAAACGATGGGTCAAAAGCTGGAATTACCGAAAACTCTTTTACACTATACTCCAATGGACGCCGTGAAGAAACTCCTGAAGAACATGGAAGGGGAGATAATGAAAACGAACGAGAAGAATCAAGGATACCGACAGTACACTGGATCTTAATGCATGCGATGATTGGAACTCGACCTGATATAGCATTCGCGCTTGGAATGAGCGCTAGGTTTCAAGAGAACCCTTACCCAGCGCATTGGGATGCGCTTTACCGAACTTGTGGATACTTACAGCAAACAAAGCAATTGGGAATTCAGTATACTAGAAAGGACAAGCTGGAATTGGTGGGATATGCAGACGCCGACATGGGAACGGATCCAGATGACATGAAGTCAACGAGTGGTTTTGTGATCACGTTGAACGGGGGAGCTGTGGTGTGGGGAACGAAGAAACAAGCAACGACGGCTCAGTCTACCGCAGAAGCTGAATACGTTTCACTTAGTGAAGCATCGTCACATATGATATGGGTTAGCCAACTTCTGGGGGAGTTGGGTTATACGTTTAATGACCCTCCGGTGATTTACGGCGACAACACGACAGCAAATTCCCTCGCCAGCACGCCGATAATATCGCAAAGTTCGCGACACGTGGATAGAAGGTTCCACGTCATACGAGATAGGGTTAACGCGAAGAAAATACGCGTGGAGTACCTGAACACGAAGGAGCAACCTGCAGATCTGTTTACGAAAGCTTTGCCGCGAACGAAGTTTGAAGATTTGCGAGCAAAGTTTGGGATGGTTAAAGTGGTTGATTAAAACTGCAAGGTTAGAAAGCTGAGGGGGAGAATGTTGGGTTTATTCATCTTTCTATTTTGTTTTTCTCACCCACATTCGTTATTTTGTCTAAGTTATTTTTCCCCCGAACCTATTTGTTTACGCGTTATTTTAAGTTTTGAGTTGATCAGTTTATTAAGCTCCTCATTCCATTTGAGGAAGCGTTAATCCCTTTAACCTTATTACTTTATGTTTTATTTATGATACGTAATTGGAGGGATTTACGGGTCATGAGTTCTGGTGTAAATCCCCACCCTCTACATGTATTGCGAAAAGTAGTTAACATTAATACATGGAAGTTTCGTAGTAATTACCTCCCTGTCACCGCTGGAGACTCCATCACTATTCTTTATAGTTTAAGTCCCTTTTATTAATAATTATAATTTAATTACAATTGAGCCCCGTAACCCCTACAAGGAGGCCAGCAAATGCAGAATGGGTTAAGGCTCAAGCGCCAGGAAAGCGCGCCCCTGCTCCACGTAAGCCTGCAGCACACACTGTTACCGTGATGAGTGACGAGTGTTGGGTTTCATCTTTCTAGTTTGTTTTACTTACTCACATTTATGTTACTAAGTCATTTGTGCCCCCGCATTCATTCTAGCCTTCATTAATTCGGAGTTTAAATTCTTTATTTGTTTTGCTGCTCATACCATTTGAGTCAGCGTTAATCCCCGCATGTTTTGCCTCCTACAACTGTATCCGTGACAATGAGAGATGGACGGTCAGAAGACCTTATGGCGAGGTGTGCCACCCTCAACTTACCTGTATTGTTGTGAAGAAGGTTCTTAATAATAAGTTAGTTGTCATCAGTATTAATTAGTCGTCACCTTCAGAGACCTCATTCACCAGTTCATTATACATTAATAGTTTATTAAGTTTATTACTATAATTTCAAAGAGCCCCGTAAAACACCCTACAAGTGGTAGCACTTCATCTGGTTGGAAGAAGAAGTGAACGATCCATTTGAGGACTAAGGAGTAGAGAACAGTTGAGAAGAGTGCGAGCATCGCAAGAAAGAAAGATTTAGTCCCAAGTCACCAAAGAAAGTAACCAGTCAACACGAGAAGATGACGAAAGAAAAGGACGACAAACCTGTGATGTTCGATGGCACACAGTTCCACATCTGGAAGTACCGCATGGTCGGGTACCTCAAAGGCAAGGGCCTTTGGAAGATTGTCGATAAGGGCTGGACGCCCTATGCAGTCGTTGACACGCCTACAAAACGCCGAGAAGAAAACTAGGTTAGAAGAGGAAGACCTGGATATGAAAGCAAAAGCGAGAATTGAATCAAGAGTGCATGATATCATCTTTACCGCTAATCCTGGATGAAATAACGGCGAAAGCAACTTGGGATAAAATTGTTGAGACCTACGAGAGAAAGGCTCAGACAAACAGAAACGCGATTAGAAGAAAGCTCACCAATTTGAAGATGAAAGAAGAGGACGACTTGAAGACTTACATTGCAGAGATCTCGTCAACAATCCAGCAACTAAAGGCTGCCGGGGAGGACACTGGAACCCCGCAGCACATCTCTATCCTTCTGACCCCCTACCAGAAGCGTATGATATTATCGTAAATCTCCTCGAGAACGACGCCAAAGCAGAGACCGATTATGCCTATGTGGTGGGAAAACTGTTAGATCATGAAACGAAAATTAAAAGAAAGAAAGAAGGAAACAGAGGACAGTGAAGGTGCTCAAGCGCATGCTGCAGGGAGACATAACAATCAGGGTTATATAACCCCATGTATAACCTACATCGAGTTTAACATTGATGTAGGTTTTTGGGACAGCTTACGTACGACGACGTACAGATGAGCCGGTGACGTACGCATACGTACTGCGTGACCGTTTACGTAGGGCTACGGTACGCATAGTACGTTAACGTACATCCACATATTGATTGCCGTACTATTTTTACTCAAACGTGATATATTAGTAATTATGGTTTGTCATACGCCAATATCCACAACGTACGCCGTTGTACTGCAACGTACGCAATGTTACGCTTCTTAAGGCGACGTACCAGGACGTACGTGTCAACCTTGAGCTGTATAGTCTAGCGGTATGTATATACATGGACGAGAACTTTTATATTCAGTCACATTCACCTTTACATTAAGTAGAAACATATGAATAAGGTGCGTTTACTTGAGATGTATACCAACCAAGCATTATCACCGTGAGAGTTACATTGTCACAAGGAGATGTGATCTTCAAAGATTTTCTTTTGCGGCTATAATGCTTCGTCGCTCCAGTCGCCAACCGGCTACCAGTGTATCTGACGGTGATGAAGTCACACCACCTGCTTCAAATGACTATCCCAATGATATAGAAAATGTTGATGAGGACACAGGACAGGCAAGCAATGATGGCGAAGATAGTTTTGAGCTTGCTCCCGACTTTGATGCCCCTCTGGCATTAGACTACCGTCACTCAAGAGTGCGCGGACATTCTCCAATAGTTTCCGCTATTCAACAAAGTAGCACCTCCATTTCTGGTACAGTTTGCTTTTATTGTTCGTTGGCTCAAAACTAAATTTGTTGAAGTCAACGACAGTGGAATAACGACGAGACAGGTTGGCGCATCACAACTCCATCCGAACCAGCTCAATGATATCAGTGTAATGGAGGAACTTAATGTTGCCGAGACTGGTATGCTTACCTGCATCAATACCGTTAACATGTTGAAGCCATTAGCAGCCATCGTCGACATCAGAGGCAGCAAGAAGCTGGCCCAGCTCCTTCGATTGACGGACACTTCCATGTTAAACACGGGAAATTTGTTCTGATTGGTAAGTTTCTTATGGCGCTTATCACGTCGTTAACACCACTATATTCTGTTTCAGACTCTCTGACACAGTCAACATCAAGAAGTAATATGTTTCCTGATCGTTCGCAAAACCCGAATTCAAACTTAAAAAGTATGTTTTTCCGCCGGCATTGTGACTCAATGATACGAAGCGTGAGTACTCAAGAGTTTGTTATACTTGTTTTTATTATAATTTGATTAAACATATCTAAGAGATATATATTTTGTTGCTGTGCAGGGAGATTATTTAAGTCGTAAAATTGATGCAGCTGTGTTAATTTACGCAGCTTATCCTGAAGGACGATCCGCAAGGGCTTACATCTCACCTCACTTCGCAGAGCACGTTCCTGGTTTGCATCCCTTTTCAACAAATTATTATTAACCTTGTATTTCTGTTAGATTTTAATGTAGATGAGCTCAAACGAATAAATGATGTTTATCTCATTAAACAGCAAAACTCGACATTGCAACGTGACATTGCATTGCGAGATACATTTTTGTCACTGGTGCACGACAATAACTCCATGCGAAGAGAAATGCGAGGCAATTTTGTTGGGCTTCACCAAACCCTTCAAGACCTTAAATCCGAAATGGATAAGATATCTCGGAAGCTAGACTCGTCCCTACATGATCGGTGAGTATTTGAAGCCATATCATATATTTATTTTTCTTTTAAACAGACTTCTTGTTCCCCTTGACCGACAACTAAGTATGCTGAGGCTACTCTTGATCAAAACCTCGGTGATATGGGGGTAGGCTCGACTCTCTTGTTGGATCTACAATAAGAAAACAAGAAGTAGGTAGCAGGAAAAGGCTTCGAACAGATGTGAGTGACATACAATCAAGCGTGTCACCACAACACACACGTAGATCGCCTAGACTAAGTAAATTAACTGCCTTTAAATTAAAATAATCTTTCGATGATGATTTTTATGATGCTATCCGCTGAATTTCCATTAACTTTTACTGCAGGTTCGGCAGCGTCAAGCCCAAGATCTCGCCAATCTTCTTCACAGATATCACGAACACCGTCAACATCTCCCGCTAAGCGACGACGCTGAAAACTACAGAATCGTTTTTAAGAAAATATAAAGTAAAAGAATGTATTATCATAGAAGTTCTCAAATTTATTTATTCGGTCAATAAATTGTCAAAGCAAATAAGGTATTGTAAGTTAGTGTACGTTAGCGTACGTAACTGTACGTTTACGCATGAGACCTGATTTAAAGTAAAGATACGTACGTTGTACTACGTTTGCGTATGGTACTGTAATGTACAGTACGTCTGTGTACCCCGTTAGTTTACATTAATCATCTGTTACTTTATTCACCTTATCTAACCAATGCATTTTTTAAATAATAAGTTTATGGCAACATCGACAAATGTTAAATCCAATTTGAAGTTATTAACGGGGCGTCCGTGAGATGTTTATAGTAGCGGTTTGGCTATTCCAGATATGGTCACACCTAACACTTCAAATTTTTGGGAGCTTCTATTGCTTCGTTCTCCTCTGTCCTTTCTTCCCAATGTACTGTCCATGTTGCGACTGTGACTGTGTGGACATGACTTCTTTCCGTGAGCTCGAGGATCATCTTATGTTACGTGGCTCTGATGTCATAACCTTCGCCCGTTGTTCCTCACTTTTGTGGCACGCATTACATCTCATGAAATGCTCACATCAGCCACCGCATCCATTCTTTCGGCTGGAGCTGGAGCTACAAACATCTTACCTGCGGCATCGACCTCGTCTGCAGGCCAAAATCAGAGTATACGACGGGACAGGGCAACTATCATCTACCGACTGATGTATTCCGAAGAAAGTATGTCCTGCCTTTTTCTTCTCATATTATCGTTATCAAACATTGACCATCGACCATTATTCCTCTACGTAGCATATTGACCTAAGTAACACTTTTGGAAACGCTTTCCGAGAAGGAGACTTCTCTCGTTCAAAAACTGAAACCGATGACTGGAGTATATTCGTCCATGATGAAGAAGCTTGAAGAGGTTAACGACTTCGATGAAAGAACAAAAGCTTCACTCAAGGCTAAACTTGAGCATGTATGAACATGTTATTTGCTTTTTAAGTTTCATTATGTTTTAACTAACAATTACAATTATATACAGGCTAATGTGCTGTATCTGAAAGAGTATGCCAAGAATCCACCTCCTCGCAAGGCGCAAGTATACGGGGTTACAGTGAGTTCTTCCGGCAAGATTACAATTCTGCACAAAGGCGGAATTCCTGAAGTTAGAGACGGCTTTGATGGCGAAGGGGCTGCTGGCGAGTATATAAATGTAAAGGAAGAAACAAAAGGTATAGGAATTTATATTCTCCTCCCTTACTTATTATGATTGTTCAGAGTCACCATCGCAGAAGGCTCCAGAGAGCGACCTTTCGGGCAAGACTTTGAAGCAAGTATCCTTTACGCAGAAGGTTCAAGAAAAATCGAAGGCGTCACGGTAACGAAACAAGCGCCGGTTATTACGCGGAAGAGGCTGATTAGCCCGGAGCCAGATACAGCGGATGAGCAAGACGACGACGAGGACAAAATTGATTCTCCAAAGAAAAAAACCGATATCGGTGGCAATAGTGCTGATATAGAGGCTGATTCTGGTGGTGAAAGTGATAGCGAATCTGCTGAAAACGCGAGTTTATCCGAGTTGGCAAAATCTATTCACAGTTGTGATACCGGTGACGCTGAAAACGAATATAATCCTCTGGGATTGGAGAACGTCAACGCGATATTGGGTAAGACACTTAACATGCATTTTTAATCTAAGAATTTACAAGGGTTAGGGAGCCACCGTGATGCTGATCAACGTGGTAAGATGCTACTTTTTTTGCTGAGATATAATTAACTAAGTTCCAGACCGTCTTGCATCAAAAGGGCGCGGCGATGATGGGCGGGGCGATGATGGGCGGGGCGATGATGGTCACAGCGATGATGGGAGCGGCGATGATGGGCACGCAGTCACTAGCATCTACCGCGACTCCGATTCCGAAACAGCCGCTACAAATTCCAAGAAACGCAAAACTGCTTCCAAAGGAGGAAAAGGCAAAGGTACTCATTCCCGTTTACAACGAATAGTAAGTGCTTGTTTTTTTATTTTCAGTGCTGTCTCAAAAAAGCAAGCGAATAAAGAATCAGAAAGGAGAAGCAAAAAAGAACGGTGAGAAGCAAATTACGCATGGTTTAATATTTTCTAACTTATATTTTAATAGAACCAAAGCAATCTCCCACTAAGCCCGTTGCCAAAGACAGCTCAAGTAAGGCCAAGCGTCCAAACGAGATTGGTGTAAATGATCCCATCGAGGTCTTGCACCATTACGCTAAAATGGTCGCAATACCTCATTACTCGAAGATGTCGCGACCTGAACTTGGGCGGTAGGAATTTTTTTATTCTTTATGTAGTAAGTTAACATACTTGGATGTCAGGAGTTGTGTTCGGCTTTTAATCAAGGAACAAACACACGGCAAACTTCCGCGGCCACAAGGAAAAAAATATGCGTGAAAGCCTTAAATGGTTAAATGTTTGCATGATAATGCCGTTGCTTTTGCATTCTTTCATTTATCCTCTTTTTTATTGTTGCAAAAGATTTTGTTTCTATATATGTAGAAGTGCCTTGCATTTGCATTCATCCAATAATACCCTTTATGTAATGTTGCAATAGGATTTTTGTTTCTATATTATTCTGTACCTCGCATTTGTTCTTCACAACTTGTCCTTATTTCTTGTCATTATTTAGGGTTATGCCTAAGAATAAAGGGAGCACGCATGAACTTGAAGTGTATCAAAAGGGTCTTGCTCCAGATCAAGTGCTGTTTCCTAGATAAACTAAGTCCAGGGATCTAATGGAAATGCTCCGCGAGCCCAACACGTCGTCCCATCCTTAAAACAACGACGGCGTGGCTTATTGACAAACAGGACCAACGCGACGGCCAATGGTGGTCTGCTGCTCGTACCAATGGTGATGGGACATTAGCGCGTCAACAACACGCGCTTAGAGCTTCAAAAAGACGTATCAAGCATTCCTGTGGCGCGTCTGGAAGCCCTTTGCAGAATCCAATCTCCTTTTTTTGGAACAATGTAAGATGTTACAAGAAACGGAGGACGCACGAACTGGAAGTATGTGAAATGGGGTTTGCTCCAGATCAAGTGCTTGTTTTCCTAGGTAAACTAAGTCCAGGAATCTAATGGAAATGCTCCCGCGAGCCCAACACGTCGTCCCATCCTTAAAACAACGACGGCGTGGCTTATTGACAAACAGGACCAACGCGACGGCCAATAGTGGTCTGCTGCTCGTACGAATGGTGTTGGGACGTTAGCGCGTCAACAACACGCGGTCAGAGCTTCAAAAAGAAGTATAAAGCATTCCTGGGGCATGTCTGGAATTGGGGCCAGATTGTAATTGCCGCACTTATAGTCTGCTGGTGGTAGCAATGGGTTGGGGTGTCCCGGTTATACATATTAGGTTCCTGTGACTTCTTCAAATGTAAAACTACAGGTTTAAACAATAGCAGAAGTCTTCAGTAAAAAAAAAGTTTACTTAGTAAGCTATGGCATATTGAGAAGCATCCTCCGTACGTTAGCGTACGTTCGCGTACGTGTATGGCAGTCGCGTATAATGACGTAAGGTGCAATACGTACTTTTTACCATCTGGCTTTTTACGGTAAATTACGTAACACATGTGGATTATCGATCAATCCATCAATGTTTACGTTCTCTCTCACACTGAAGGACTTTGCTTCGTCGGGTTTATTACGGGCTGAAAGGAGGCAAAAGCGGTTACGAGGTGCACAGGGACGAGTTATCAGCGCGGTCTTTTGGGTATAATATAATTTAAACAAATCTCACATTTAGAGCGTTACATTGAGGAAGAAGAGAAATGGGTAGAGGAAGACAGAACTCGCAAAACACCACGGGATAACGATGAAGGTGATAAATACTATCATACCACTGATGAGTCCTTATATATCTCTAATGATGAAAAGAATTCATTGTCGAGAGTCTCGACCGTGGCATTACTAGTGTTCAAGGTGCCAATGATGATGTTGATGTTGAGTTGGAGCGTAATTATTCTATTGAGGAGACTCATCGCCGAGGCTATAGTCGATACGCGTTAGTATGATTCTTCAACATTGCTGACTGATATTTCAAAGTGACGAGGCAGCACGGATCAAGGAGTTAAATCGTTACAACAAGCAGATTTATGATTATGAAATAGTTTCGCTGCCGCGTCCATTAAACGTTTACATCCTTCAAGATTATCACGCAGAAAAGACAAAAATAACACAGGTTAGGGGTTTTACTTT